>APFE031656440.1:17761-44600 GCA_000404065.3 Pinus taeda
GTTGTAAACTGAATTGTCTTGATGATGAGCCTTGTTATAGACTTGAAACGTCAACTCAAAAATGGCTACTGTGGAATCAACTTCGAACTCCAAAAACAATCAAAATACCCTCCTTTTTTTTTTTTTTTTTTTTTTTTTTTTTTTTTTTTTTTTTTTTTTTTTTTTTTTTTTTCAGTATGAAAAAACTATATATTATATAAAACTGATGGTTCATGCACATTAAAGAAACCTCTAGAACATGTTCATCATAAATCCAGATAATCTGGGTTGCCAGAAACAACCAACCACATAAAACTAACTAATTACAATTCATGAACATCCATACTCAGGTAATGTATTGCGTAAGAAATATGTTCGATATAATAGATAAAAATAACATATATTTCATTAAAAAGTAACTTTCTGGTGAAATTATCTACCATATGCATAGTATTTCAAAAAGCATATCTTCACGTGTACCATTACCTGTAACATAGAAAAGTAAAATAAACAGTTATACCAAAAAGTCAAAAAACAATAATATATGCAAATATTATGCCGGAAACGTACATATTATGCCGGAACGCACATATTATGCTCCTCCATAAGAATGACCATATGAACTCAACCCATTTTTCCAAGCAATCCTTTCTATAAGAGCGCATCCGCAATCTGATTGTGTTCTCTTCCCGTGTGACTCATTGGAGGGCACCCAATTTGTGTCCAAAGGCAATCTATTCTCCTTAACCAACCAAGGAGGGTGGGTTGATTGATATGTGCTTTGCCTTTTACATGATCCAAGATAATCTTAGAATCACCATATATATGAACCTCTGCGATATTGAAAATGTTTGTAAGCCATAATATGCCCCAAAATGCCATTTCCTCGGCTTTGTTATTAGTACCCATTCCAACATTCCAGTGAGCACGATATTGCAGATCAATAGACATAACTACCCATATGCCACAACCACATACATTATTTTGTGCAGCAATGTCAAAGAAACCAATCAGATATACCATTTGAGGGAAAATACTCTTTGAAAGCTTCATTTTTTTGTACATTGTCTTTAACAAGATAAAGTGAATGTAATGAAATGATCTTCTCATGTATTAGACCAAAGTCTTCATCCCAGTCCTAAAAAATGTGCTTGTTCCTCCACTTCCATATGGACCAGAAAAGAAGGAGCAGAATTATCCTCCAGGCCGGCTTTTGCTTGTTCCACCACCCCATACAATCTGCAATGTTATGAAATTGTTTATAAGGGAAATCAAAAAATAAAGCTAGCTTTCCCCATACCTGAGTTACATATCGGCACTTGAGAAATAGATGAACATTGTTTACCTCCTCTTGCTTGCAGATCACACACATACTTGGTCCATGCCATTGTCTCTTTTTCAAATTCTCCTAGCTAAGATTCTTATTATGGAAGACTAACCATGAGAAACATATAATTTTGCATGGAATGTGACTTTTCCACGGGTCATACAAAATAGGGTCAACCAAATACCCTCCATCAACATTGCACAACTTATCATATATGTCTGCCACCAAAACATTACCTGTTTTCAATTTACTTGACCACATGAGTCTATCACAATGAACCTCCTGACAAATCCCCTAAGTTTTTAAACCAGCAGTTATTTGCAGCCATTCTTCGGCCATTTGACCAAACATCCCCAGATGTTGTGGATATTTCCATATTGGAAGACAATCCCGCCATATAAAAATCATTTGATTCTAGAAATAATACCATTTCTATAAAGAAAGGCATGTAATGATTCAGAAATGAAGTAGTTCCCACTTGCTCCTTGAAATGATCCACTCCAATAATAATGGAGTGCCCAGAACCCATATTCCAGACTAGTTGTTTTAAGAAGATTTTTTCAACCTTATGAAAATTGTGCCATATGGCCGATCCGCCTATTCTACCAATGCTATTTTTGCAAAACCAATATAGAATATTCCAATCCTTCATATATTTCTACCTAATTACCCTGCACCATACTCCAGACCCAAATATTGCACGCCATAGGGATTTAACTAGCAGAGACTTTTGAAATAGATTAAGATTCATGATACCCCAACCCCCTCAATTTTTTGGGCATGCAATATGTGAAAATTTGGTAAGATGAAATTTGTTCTTTCGATTGCCTCCAGCCCATATGAAGTTTGCAATAATACTATTAATAATATCCTTAGGAACATGAAATAAGTGAGCCCAATATACCCCCAGTTGGGTAAGCACAACCTTTGTAAGAGTCATGCGACCACCCAGGGATAAACATCGAAATTCCCACCTGGAAATACGCTTGTAGAACCTATCAACTAGCCAGTGCTAGTGAATGTTCCTATAGCAATTTGGTTTGATATGATAATCGAGGTACTGTATTCCATCCTCAATTGGAGCTGCCTCAATACCAAACATATTCTTTATGTAGTCAATAACTTCCATATCCCCCATATCATGATATAACATTGATTTATGAAAATTCATAACTAATCCAGAAGCACGTTCGAATATTTTAAATATACGAAAGAGATTCAGCCATGAGAGTCGATTAAGCATGCCCATGACGAGCACATCATCTATGAAGAAACCATGTGAAATTTTGATATTAATCCCAATTACCAGAGCCTGAAAAAGTCCATCTTCCACCGCTTTGTTTATCTGTAGACTCAGACCGTCCATAGCCAGAATGAACAATAGTGGACATAGTGAGCAGCCCTATCGGAGTCCACGACCAACCCTGAAGAAGTGAGTGGGGTATCCGTTGATGATAACTGCGTAGTTAATATTCAATACACATGCCATAAAACAATTCACACATCTGGGTTGCATCCCAATCTTTAGAAGAACTAAATGAAGATAGCCCCGTCAACCGAGTCATAAGCCTTCATTAGATCCACCTTCATAATAGCGGCGCTTGTATGCTTAGTATGAATGGAATGCATACATTCCTAAGCAATAGCAACTGCATCATGTATTTTTCGGCCCTGTAAAAACCCATATTGCTCAGGAGAAATAAACTTAGACAGGATATTCTGCATCTGCCCCACAATGGTTTTGGAAATGATCTTATAAGTTGGATTACACAAAGAAATGGGTATATAGTCATTGAAATACAAAGCAGGCCTTCGTTTAGGAATGAGAGAAATATAGGTCGAGTTCATGCGGAGATGGATAAGCCCAGTGGTCCGAGACTCCTCCACCATATTCAGAAGATCAATTTAAAAATATCATAGAAATGCATGAATATTTCTGCCGACTAGCCATCCGGACCCAAACTCTTATCTTTCTTGAAAGGCTTTAAAACCTCCAGAATCTCATTAGCTATGACGGCCTTGCAGAAGCATTCATTATCTTCAGCTTCAAACATTGTAGGATACATATCAACAACCCATAAAATAACATCTGCATCAGTATCCCCCTTTCGATCATATGCTCTTTGAAAATATGTAACAACAACTTCACTTATACCCTCTTGTGCCTGAATTTGAGCCCCGTCCTCATCATGAATTTCCCAGATTGTATTTATGTTGCACCTATGATCTGCATAGCAATGAAAAAACTTAGTGTTACGGTCACCTTCATTTATCCAATTTGCCCTACTCTTAAGATGCCAAGAAGCTTCCAATGCCAATAATATGCCCATTTTCTTAAGTTCAAGGGCATGGATATGGGCACGGATATCCACCGGAAGAACATGAGATAACATCCATGGTAATAAAGCATCGAATTCCAGTTGGATGTCCTTTAATTCTTTCCGCTAGGCCTTTACTTTCAATTTTTGCCATGCTTTAACATTCGTCTGGAGGATACCCAATTTCTCCTAATATTCTCCATGGGAGAGGACATCGAAACTTGTGCTTTTGTCCAAATGGATAAAAGAAATCATTAAAGGTTGGATCTTGAAGCCAGGTACAATTAAATTTAAAGGGCAACCCAAGTCTAAGACCACCTATCTGCCATTGCAATGTTAAAGGCCTATGACCAGATAGGTAATTATTAATGACATTTGACTGAACATTGCCCAGACTCTCCATCAAGCGCTCATGAATAATAAACCTATCTAGCCTTTTCGCAATGTATGCATCCCCTTTCCGACCATTATCCCAGGTAGGGACCAACTTTGATGGGAAAATATCAATGAAATTATGTTCAATAAAAGCTTCCCGGATCATACCCGTCATTGGGTCAATTTTTCTCGACATCCCCCATACTTCATCCAGGCCCACAGTGCAATTTAAATCCCCTGCGATAATAAGAGAGGAAAGATCCATGATTCCAGATGCAAACAGAGCTTCCCAGAAAACAATCATGTTTCTATATGCACCATATACATTCAAGATATGAAAATGATCCCAAAATCCACGTAGAAAGGCCTCAATGAGAATTATGGCTGAACAAGAGAAGGCTTTTGCTCGAACCCACAAAGGGTTCCATAAAACCACCAGACCACCAAATAGGCCAGCTGCAACTGTGGCTGCAATATACCACTCTGGGAACATCTTCTGAAACTAAGCAACCACATGAGAAACCGAGTGCATGGTTTCTTGAAGCAACATGATACATGGGCGAACATATTGAAAAATATGCTTAAGAGCTAGGAACTTTGAGTGAGTTCCTAATCCTTGAAAATTAAGCAATAGGATGGGAGTCATGGGACACCTTGTGCAAGCATCTGCGCTCCAAGGGCCCGAGGAGATGGTATATATGCAATTGGTACATTAACAAGAAAACTATCCAAAGGAGAATTTGTAATGTTAAGCTTGGCATGACCCCCTAAAATGGTGACTCCCCCGATTGTTTTTATGTCTGACCGTGATATTACCAGCCGAGGTGGGACTAATGTGAGAAGAGGATATAACCAAAGGCTTATATATGGTCACAAACTTTAAATCAACGGTTTTCTTTTGGAGTAGATAATCCAGATCGCTCCCCACAGAGTTGGTAGGAGAATTCAACGGAGTATGTATAGGGCTCTTACTAGGATGGTGCCCCAGATCTGAAGGCTTGTGCGGAGGGGGTGAAATATATGACACATAAGAGGAGGATGGAACCTCATGCGGCTGAAATAGATTAGGACTGATAGGGACACCATGAGGCCAAAATGATTTAGGAAATTCTAGACTGGTGGGGGAGAGGCCAAGGAAGGAGGGCGTGAGATCGAGTGAGGCCAACATGATCTCAGTAAGACAAAATTTCTAGAAGAAAAGGGCAATGACGAGATGGTGATGGTGTTGAAAATAGTAAAATAAATGCTAAATATAGAAGTGCTAAAAATAACACTGCCATAAATAGCATTTTGGGATACCTTCCTATTTTATTTAGTCCCTGAACTAAAATAGAGAAGTAAAATTTGAATTTGATCTTAGCCGTTGTTTGTAAAATAATTAATTAATTCATATTGAGTTAATTAGTTGGAGAAAATCAAACATGAAGTCTATGTGAGGACATGCAACAATTATCCCATTGATTGAGGAATTTATCCCTTAGTTAAAGAGATAAGGATGAGTTGTAATTAGTTAGCTCAGTTAACTGAGTTAAGTCCAGTTAGATTAGTTCAAATAGTTTGTTGAACTAATTGTGAATTTAGTTAGTTAATGCATTCATGAATGTAACTGCTGCACTTCAGATAACTGAATATTCTCTCATAAATAACTCATGCATGCCAGTTCAGATAGAGACCCAGTTGAGATCAGATGATGGGACAATGTACTATTAGTTGCAGGAATATTCCATGGAGGATATCTCTTGCATGCAGAAGGAATTCATTCCTTGGAGATTCTGCAGTTACTTCTTCAGTTTAGTGAGTGTGTGATGAGGCCAATCACACAAGTGGCATCATTGGACCCCAAGAAAAACTGCGCAAAGAAATAGGAGGCTTGGAGGGCTAAGGGAAGGCATATCTTGTGTCTATTCAATCTGTGAGATGTATTGTTTGATTGCAGAGAGAGCAGGATAGCTTGTGAGCTGATTCTTTTTGTAATCTAAACATATTTCCACTTGTATGATAATACAAAGATTGGGGTTTTAGGCGGAGGCTTTCCCTGGGTTATTCTTCTGTGTTCATGTGTGATTGATTTCTCATTCTCAGTTATATGTGTTCTAATTGATCTTGCTCATATTCGATTAAGCTTACACAAGTTTGTTGTAGAAGTAGATCTTGTATTTTGCTTTAGTATATTGCATAATCTGTTGATCTACAGTGGGAATTTCTACATGGTATCAGAGCAAAGGTGATCAAAGCAAAGAACAGTATACAAGAGGGGAGAAGTTCGAAGTTTGAGGTTCCTGAATATAGAAATCGACTTCTTATCACATCTCAATTTCACCAATGGCATTCAACGGTTTAAGACTCGAGTATGCCCTTGATAGCAGCTCGAATTATATAGCCTGGAAGGATCAGATGGAAGAATTATTAGAGGATAAAAGTCTAAAGGACTTCATTGATCAAGAAGTCCCTAAGCCAACAACAACTGATGCTACAGAATTGGCGGAATGGAAGAAATGTGTGGCTAGAGAAAGGAGAATCCTCCTGGAGGGATTTCAAGACCACATTGTCTCGAGCCTCCATGGGAAGGAGACACCATTTTGGATGTGGAAAATATTGAAAGATCTATATTAGAACAACAATGATCAGAGGAACCTGGTGCTGAAAGACAAGCTTTGGAAAATTAAGTGTGAAAAGGGCGACACGATCTCTACATATCTGAACAAGCTCACCACCTGTAGGGATAAGCTTGGAAGTGTAGGTCTCACGACAACCGATGATGACATGGTGAGTCTTGCGCTTCTCGGTATTCCTAAGAGCTGGCATAGTTAGCAAGACTCGGTAAATGGAAGAGAAAAACTGCCAGATTGGGAACAACTTTGGTCGGATCTAATGCAAGAGGAGATAAGAAGAAGCACCAAAGATGGATCTTCATCAAAGCAAGATGATGAGGAAAATCTAGCCTTAGCGAGTAAGGAGAGGAAGGGGAAAGGGAAGGCGTCCCATTCCAAATCCAGTTCTTCCCATGGTGGGAAGAAGTTTGACAAATTGAAAGTGTGATGCTTTCATTGTCATGAAGTGGGCCATTATGCTACGAATTGTCCACAGAAGAAATCAAAGAAGAGGTCCTCGAAGGGATCTGATGGTGAGGCACTGGCCTCATAGTTTGAGTTGGATCTCTCTCTTATCGCATGCATGGTTTCATCCATGGTGGGATGTGTGTGGTACCTGGACAGTGGAGCTTCATTCCACAGTACCTTGAAGGAGAAAGATCTCCAGATGCGGATCAAGATGGGCAATGATGGAAAGTACCGTGTTTTAGATGAAGGTATGATTGTGTTTTAGAGGGAGGATGGAGCTCCTCTCACCCTAACTGATGTAAAGTATGTACCAAGTCTGAAGAAGAGTCTTGTGTCTGTTGCTATGCTAGAAGATAAAGGCTATGATGTAGTCTTAAGTAAAGGAAAGGTATTCCTGAGGCATATCAACACTGGATAGACTAAGCGAATTAGGATTCAAGTAAAGAATCTCTACAAGCTAGAGGTAGACGATTGTGCTGCATTGAGTTCCAAAGCTGAGATGGTGCAGAGCCAAGATGTTGGCAAGCTATGGCATAGAAGATTGGGCCACCTGCACTATGGAGCCCTAAAGATCATGCAACAAATTTCTACTGAAATTCCCAAGGGAAAATTGGAGTAGACAAATACATGCAAAGGTTGTACCTTGGGTAAGTATGCGAAATCTTCTTTTCTGGATCGAGACAGTAAACCTGGAGCAATCCTGGAGCGAGCTCACTCAGATGTTTGTGGACCTTTCTCTACAGCTTCCACTACTAAACAAAGGCACTATGTTATTTTTATTGATGATTTTTCTTGTAGATGATGGTTCTACTTTATGCAAAAGAAGGATCATACCTTCTTAAGGTTTTGTGAGTTTAGAGCCTTGGTAGAGAAAAAGTCCGGAAAGAAAATAAAAGCCTTGCCTAGCGAAAATGGTGGAGAGTATGTTTCCCAACAGTTTAAGGACTTTTGTGCTATAGAAGGAATTAAACGGGAGTTGATGACACCCCACAACCCATAGCAGAATGGGGTGGCCGAAAGGAAGAACAGATCGATTGTGGGAGAAGCTTGAGCAATGTTGCATGACCAAAGCCTACCACTACATTTGTGGGTAGAGGCATGCAATACAACAGTATACTTGCAAAACAAAAGCTTGCATCATATACTAGGAATAAAGACACCTATGGAAGCCTTTTTTCGGGAAGCGACCAGATATGAGTCACTTCTGAACCTTTGGATCATCAGTTTACTGTCATGTGACCAAAGATGCTCGGAAGAATCTATACCCAACAACTGAGTTGGGAATACTTGTAGGGTACACTGATACAACCCACAACTATCGGGTGTACCTACCTACTAGTCAGAGGATAGTGGTACGCAGGGATCTGAAGTTCGATGAGCAGAAAGCCATGTGAGTATCACTTAAGAGGGAACTCAAGTTGCATGCAGAGGAAGAATTTTCAATTCCTAAGGAGGAGGACCCTCAGATTGATGTGGAGCAGCCGCATGTAGAGGATCCAGGAGTGGAGACATCCACTCATGCTAAGACTTACAGAGATGGGAAAAAATATCAAGGGAATCTGATAGGTTGATACTGGATGTGCGGGAGAATGTGGGACAACCATCTTCTCAGTGCAGACAGAGGAGGTTGCCCGAGCGGTACACTGGGTACATGACCCTGGTTGGGGAGCGTGTAGAGTTTTAACCTTCTTCATTTGAGGAGGCAGTGCAACAACTAGTCTGGGTTGATGCAATGGTAGAGGAGTATTACTATATCATTCGGAACAGTGTGCGGGATGTTTTCCCAAGACCTCAGGACAAGTCAATGGTTAGTTCTAGATGGCTTTACAAGGTAAAGCAGGTAGCTTATGGTAGTGTTGAGAAACATAAGGCAAGGTTTGTTGCCCGAGTTTTCTCACATGTTGAGTGGATTGACTACGATGAGACCTTTGCTCCTGTAGCAAGGTACTCATCTATCAGATCGATGTTGGCAATATCAGCTTAGATGGGTTGGAAGATCCATCAGATGGAAGTGAAGACAACATTCCTCAATGGGAAGATTGAGGAGGAGGTGTACATTGAGTAGCCAGAGGGTTTCGAAACCTTCGATCATGAGTCACATGTGTGCCGACTCAAGAGGGCTTTGTATGGGTTGAAGCAAGCACCCCATGCTTGGTACACCAGGATTGTCAGATATTTCACTGGGTTGGGCTTCACCAAGAGTGAAGAAGATGCGAACCTTTACCACATCATGGTAGAAGGTAAGCCATTGATCATTTTTATTTATGTCGATGATCTGATTTTGACAGGTGATGATCAGTTGATCCAGTCTTGCAAGAAGGACCTTGCAAGAGAGTTCGAAATGAAAGACATGGGTCTTATGCACTACTTTCTACGCATGGAGGTGTGGCAAAAATATGGTGAAGTATTTGTGTCTCAAGGAAAGTATGCCAATGAGATACTTAGGTGTTTTCACATGGAGAAGTGCAAGCCCATGCACAATCCTCTAGCTGGGAACTGGAGGAAGGAGGATGCTACTTCAAGTGAGGTAGTAGCTACTACTGTTTATCAACAGCTTGTGGGTTCACTTATGTATATGGTGAACACACGACCAGACTTATGCTTTGCGGTGAACTAGCTGAGTTAAGCTATGGTTCAGCCTACCAAGCTATTTTGGAAGGTAGTGAATCATGTGCTGAGATACCTCAGAGGCACATCTCAATTTGGATTGTGGTACAAACGGGTAGAGTGAGTGAAGCTTCAAGGCTTCATAGATGTGGATTAGGTAGGGAGTCCATTAGACCGAAAGAGCACTTCTGGAGGAATCTTCAACCTTGGTTCAATTGCAGTTTCCTGGTACAGTAGGAAACAAAGGTCAATTGCACTTAGTTCAGCAGAGGCTGAATACATGGCTGCTAGTCAGGCTGCATGTGAGGCCATTTGGATGCGGAGGATTCTAGTGGGATTGTTTGGTTAGAGGATGGATCCTACTGTGATCTACTGCGATAATCAGAGTTGTATCAAACTCTTTGAGAATCCAGTTTTTCATGACAGGTCCAAGCACATTGATATCTGGTATCACCATCTTCGAGACTATGTGGTCAAGAGGATCATGTTGTTGCTATATGTTTCGACCAAGGAACAAGATGCAAATATTTTGACTAAGGCATTGGCAAAACGCAAGTTCGAGTTCCACATAAACATGATTGGGGTTATTGATAATCCCTTTCTTGTTGAGAGGGAGTGTTGAAAATAGCAAAAAGAAATGCTAAATATAGAAGTGCTAAAAATAGCATTGCCATAAATAGCATTTCGGGATACCTTCCTTTTTTAGTTAGTCCCTGAACTAAAATAGAGAAGTGAAATTCAAATTTGATCTTAGCAGTTGTTTGTAAAATAATTAATTAATTCATCTTGAGTTAATTAGTTGGAGAAAATCAAACATGAAGTCTATGTGAGGACATGCAACAGTTATCCCATTTATTGAGGAATTTATGCCTTAGTTAAAGAGATAAGGATGAGTTGTAATTAGTTAGCTCAATTAACTGAGTTAAGTCCAGTTAGATTAGTTCAAATAGTTTGTTGAACTAATCGTGAGTTTAGTTAGTTAATGCATGCATGCATGTAACTGTGGCACTTCAAATAACTGGATATTCTCTCATAAATAACTCATGCATGTCAGTTCAGATAGTGTACTATCAGTTGTAGGAATATTCCATGGGGGATATCTCTTGCATGTAGAATGAATTCCTTCCTTAGATATTGCGCAGTTACTTCTTCAGTTTAGTGAGTGTGTGATGAGGCCAATCACACAAGTGGCATCATTGGACCCCAAGAAAAACTGCACAAGGAAATAGGAGGCTTGGAGGGCTGAGGGAAGGCATATCTTGTGTCAATTTAGTCTGAGAGTTGTATTGTTTGATTGTAGAGAGAGCAGGATAACTTGTGAGTTGATTCTTTTTGTAATCTGAACATATTTCCACTTATATGATAATACAGAGATTGGGGTTTTAGGCTGAGGCTTTCCCCGGGTTATTCTTCTATGTTCATGTGTGATTGATTTCTTATTCTCAGTTATATGTGCTCTAATTGATCTTGCTCATATTCGATTAAGCTTCTGCAAGTTTGTTGTAGAAGTAGATCTTTTATTTTGCTTTAGTATATTGCATAATCTATTGATCTACAGTGGGAATTTCTACAGATGGGAGATAATCATTTTCACAGAGAAGACATAACAAAAGAACGAGAAGAATGAGAGTTATGATGAATATCTGAGAAACAACACGGGTTAGTTTCCCATGAGAAAACGACACCATGTTCTAGATTTTTCGGTGCCCACATATAATCCCATCCTTTATTTCTGCCACCCAAACGCCGCGGACAGTTGGCCAGGACGTGACCAATATGGTGACAAACTGAACATCGAAAAGGAACTCCCCAATAATCCAACCTCTGAGTAAGTTTATTATCACCCCAGTGAAGCCCAATATTCTCCAAAAAACTGCCCCTATATTCTTTCTCAATAAGATACCACACAACTCTTTTGTTAGGGGCACCAAGACAACGAGGATCCACATACACAAATTTCCCAATTGTATTGCCAATATCTTCTAAAGCTTGCTTCATCCACAGTTCAATTGGAAAACCGGGCAGTTCGACCCATATCAACTTATTTTGAGGAGTATTATTAAGAGGATTGAAGCCAATAAACCAAGAGTGTAATTCCAAGAAGTTGCACCCATCAATTCATGGCTTTTTAAAAATCTTTTGTAGGTCCTCCTGGTAGAAGAAATGAAAATTGTACCAGCCACAGAGCAGCCTCACCACCATCGGCAAATATCCCAGAATAGACTTCCACTTTAATTCCACCCATTTTCTCATATCAGCATCACTCCACACAGAGAAATGCGAACAACCCACTAAAGCACATTTCTGCAAACTGGAAATTTGGTCATTTAACCTTCCAATGTCGAAAAATAGAGCGGTTGGCGGTGAAGATGTCTTAATAGATTGAATGCAATGCCTAGATCGTTGTTGATGTCCTGCATGCATGCCAGCCCGCAAATCCAGGGCTGCTTGTCTGCCATCTGGCACAGAAACATATCCTAAGATATTATGCCAGTCATCTAGTGAATGTGTGCCACCTCGACCACCACCCCCTTGACCACACTTCCGATTAGACTCTGCCTCCATAGTAGCCCTAATAAATGACTCCTGGGTTGACGTGTCGAAGCCTAATATATCCATAACACCCCTCCCAGCAAAACCTTCCAAGATATGACAGATGCAATTAAAATAGAGAAAATCCGAGGAGATACCAGAAAAAGAGTCTAGAAAATACAGGGTAATCGGAGCCAAAGTCAGAGAGCTAGAAATGTATCCCCCAACTAGATAGCACAAAAGGCCTCATTAACAGGATATCCTAATACCCCACGCAACAACACAGGCAATAAAAACCCATACAGGTCAACCATGTATCACCCAGTCAAAAACCGAAATGTTTGCATGGCTAGGAAATGAAGAAAAAATCAGTACGCATATGCCATATCTTGAGTGAATAAGAAAAAATTAGACAAGAAAGCCCCATCTTAGATATAGGCAAACAACAACTTGGAAGAAACTCAGAGCCAAGATGCATGTGGACAATGTTTTGAGGAAGAGAAATAAACAATATATATACAATAGAGGATGGAAATGGAGGCAACAAATAGCAATAGAATATGGACCAATTCCGACTTCATTAGCCAGAGATAGAGACAGAGCCACTTCATCAACCAGAAACATAGCCGAAAAATCATACCGAGATATTGTAACCAATAACTAAAAAAACCACTAGACAGAAAAAGTTTCGCCCCAAAAACTTATACCATCACCGTATAAGATGAAACACAAACCACATAACATAGATGGCCTGAGAGCTCAAACCTGGTCATGCTACAGAGAACCGAAGCTGGAAACCACTGGATACCATCTAATACAAGCCGCCACCCTGGAAGCTGGAAACCCCCCATGATTTTCTTCTGATATGCAAAAACCCATTGCAAATTTGATTAAGAGCCAATACCCCATTTTCCAAAAAAAATAACAATAAAAATACCTATCATGCAGGTTGATAACTATAACCCAGATTTCCCAAAATTTCTTTCAAATTTTTACCAAAATAATACTCAAATTTCTACTATTTTTGAAGCGAAATTGTAGCCTCGCTGGACTACTCCTTTAATTAATATAATCTACAATAGATAAGCCATCAATCTCACAACATTAATGCCAAACATATTATACAGAACATGCGGGCCTGCCAGGCTGAATGAGTTATGGAAAAAACAGATTTGTAATAAAAAATTCTTGGAAATAAGTCAAAACAAGCATGCTTAAATCCTGCAAAACATCAGATGATTATGCTCAGCTATCGTAATATATTAGGAAAGCCAGAACAATATTCACATTGTAGAAACTTGTTCCATTTCACTGGCCAAGCTCAGGGAACCCTTGAATTGTGTATAGTTATTAGATGTTGGTTTTCTGCATTCAAATCTTGTTGAAGTTATTGTGCTAATCAATCTCAAAATTTCTCTGAGTAGGTACAAGAATGGTTTCAACAAAGCCTGTTAATTAAGGAAGGTGTAATGAGAATGGCTATCTCAGGCTAATTCTCAAGAACAATTTGACATTTGGGTACCAACCTGCAATAGGGAAGCTAATTCTCAATGGCCTTAGTGTTCGCTTGATGGTTCATGCATGTGCACATGTCTCCTTCACTTGCTACTTGGTATGCTTCATGTGTTTGTCCAACCATGAGCAAGTATTATAGCATGTGCTCCTTGTTCATCCCATTCGTCGTCATGCCATGTCTCATGTACCTATTTCTGCAATCACTCATGACGAGATGACATCAAATCCAAAAATCGCCTAATTTACCATGATACATTTTCTTTCATTTCCAGGTGTAGGTGACTGGGAGAAAGGACAAGACTCTAAAATAGTGTAGAGCACATGTCCGGCCGGGATGCGAGGCTCCAAGACACTGTTGGGAAAAACTGCATAAAAGATGGGTTGAGCATTTTGGGACAGTAGTAAATCTGTGGGATATGGCTTAGCTGGGAGGCAGAATTGCGTAATTTTTTCCATGGAATGCAGTGCGGGCAACAGGGAGCACTGGCAGTGAAAAATGTGTAGTTTTCAACAGGAGGCCGGGATTGGACTGCGAGAGCTTGCTGGTTAGAATTTCGTAGTTATGGGAGGTAGTCAAGAAAGACATTATTGCACAGTTTCTAGGCTAAGCGAGGTGCCAAGAAGTAGGTGGATTGTCAATGAAAACTGCACAATTTTCAGGAGTGGAGAGCGGGCTAGCAAGGGGATTTCCTGGAAAATTTGTACAATTTCCCGGGACAGTGCCGTGAAAAGCAGTGGGTGCTTGTCCCTCATGCTTGCAAAGTTTCTTTAGGCAATGCAAGCAGATAGGCTAGACATATTCTATGCAGTTTTGGAGATGAGTGCAGCCCTGGGTCATTGCTCAAGTCAAATTCTTTAGTTGACCAGTGGGAGGCTTAATGGATAGGCTTGCAGGGAATGCAGATTGAGATGGCTTCTTGGAAAACTTATGCATTGTTCTGGGTGACAATCAGTTGGGTTGATTCCAGAATTGTGTGTGTAAACTTCTTGGAGGGCAGCCTCAAGATCTGTGCAATTCTAGGCAACAATGCTTGGTCATTGAGGGTTGAGACTACGCAGTGCAACTCAGTGGAGGTTCGACTGATGAAGGGTGGTCCATCGACAAATTTTCAGAAAAATGGCTAACCGTGTGAGTGAGTGAACTCATGCATACATGATATTGAGAACACACATCCAACATGACTTGACGACATGAAAACTCAAAACAAAAAGACAACATGTCTCAGTGTGACTGTCTAAAGGTTGAGAGCGACAAGTGTGACACTTGAGATAGATCGTTGAACGACCATGACGACACTTGCGCGACATTGTTTACAACTTCGTGTGTGAGTGCAATAGATGTTTACATAGAAAACATAGCTCATATAAACAAATACAAACCTTCAATGATCACCAAAACAAGGTTGCAAGAATGACATAGCAATCAACATGTTGAAGATGACAATTGGTCAAACAAGCAAAAAGGAAGCAAGACATGTAGAGGAACACATGAAATGGCTTTTGTGTTTGCACACATGCATGTTACTTAAGACATAATGATATGAAAAAGACAAGCAATCCTACAAACTCAACTAAGAGGTGTACTTCGAAATATGTTCTTACTTACCATACTTACCCTCGAGATGATCATGCATCTGACAGAGTTTGCATGCGGTCCTAATATTTTTCCATCACTTGGTTTCTTGGTCCTTCTCATAAACTCCTTGGGAGTGATGCAGCATGTCACCTTTTCCTGCAGTCACTGAAAGATAAATCAACGCAGTTTCAGTATATAGTGGTTGTTGTTGGGATGACCTGCACAGTTTTCTAGAGCAAGGTTGGACTTCCCACCCTACGCAATTTCTAAGAGCAGGGCTACTCTCCTATTCTATGCAGTTTTGAGATGAAAGACATTGTTGCAGGATGGGGTCCTAGGAGGACACCTCTGCACAGTTTCTGGATGCAGGGCAACCGAACTTCTTTACGCATTGTTGGAGAGTAGTGCTGGATGCCTGACTGCTCTACACATTTCTGGAGAGTAGTGTTGGCTGGGCAACTCAAGATAGTGGGTTCCGACTGGGGAAGGACACATAGTGGAAACCACTGCGTAGTTTTGGATGTCAAGGGAGGTTGGGGTCTCTGCACATTGCATAGTTCCAATAGGCAAGGGAAAAATATTAAGCGCTGCAGAAGTAAAGTGCACAATTCTGGGAAGCTGAATGAGGATAGGTTGCTTGGGAAATTGGCTAATTGTGAGATCAATGAAACATATATAAATAGTGATAGGACTCGACTATGATCGTACACGACCACTTAGTGATAAAACGTATACCATCCAGAATGTATGAAACATACTCTACTTGATGAAAAAACCTTCGTGACAAGAGCGTGTGAAGTGAGTGTGAAACATGCCTATGTAATGAAAACAACTCATACACACAAGATATACCTTGAAGCAAAACAAAATTCCCTTTGTGTGACAAACGACAATTCCTATGCCCAAAGATGACACATATTGCATAAAAATGAGAATATGAACAACTCTTAATATCAAGGAGGAGGCTTGAGATCATCACCTTACCAACAAGTGACCAAGGAATGATCGATCACAGGATCCAAGGTAGGCTCTGAAATTTGTAGGCGAGCCAAATTTTTGGAGGGTGGTTGTAGCCCCTACAACAAAAAAATTATAATGCTTGATAAATTTTGAAGGAAAATTTATCCCTTGGGGACGCCATGAAATGGAGGAAGAATATAACCCTATTTGTCATTTGGTTTGCAATTCCATGAATCTTTCTGAAAATTTCTATGCTTGACAATAGTGCAATTCCTTTCCAAATGTACCAACCATGTTTTTCCGCTCCTGAAAGCATGGTCCTGCGTGCAATACCAACCATCCACCCACCAACAAAGATAAGGGTTTTCAAAACAATAGAAACTACTACCATATCACCCATGGGGCTTTGGATTGACGGTGAATGGATGCATTGTTAAGGCACTCCATGTGATAGGTCACTAGTTCAAATCCCCTATGGGTCTTACCTACCCCCAAAAAAAAAAACTACTACGATATTATCACCCTTCTATTCATGCGCACTATAGGACAATACACCCGGTTTTGAATGGCCCTAATTATAAAATATTCCATTCCATGTAGCTTGCAGTAGAACAAGTCTTGATTATCTAGATTGATACTTTCTAATCTCAAATATCTATCCAACCAAGTAGTGGTGTTCGTTCCTTCTATGTTTACTTCGCCAAACTGTTGTGGAACTTTTGCATTGCGACAACTCCATTAGAATTGTGTGAATCTTCATTTATGGTTCCCATATGCTAATCAACTTTAATTAACATATTTTTCATGCAAAATCGATGAAAACTTTTGAAGAACTTCCTTGCGAGTTGTTTAAGAGAATTCACATGAATATAATGTTAACCTCCTTGAGATGCATTCTCATGTTTTTCTATGTGATTTTCAATACAGAAGAGTCTAAAATGCCATTATTGTGAAGGTTATTGCTACTTATAGTTTGAAGCTTCTTGGTAGAATTCTCCTTGTTCACATCCAACGATCTAACCAACTCCATATCCAATGAGGCTTCTCCGAATCAATCTTGATTAACATTGTTTGGATTGATGGAGGATTCTTCCATAAATCATGAGAAAATGCCATCCCTTTTCACGTAATAGCAACAATATTTTTCTTTCATTCTACAATAATTCTTCCAGACAACTCATTTGCTTTAGGATAAGAACTTGAATCAACATGGATTTCACCACTCAATAGATGTTTTTAGATTAATAGGATTAAGGTTCAATACATTGAAGTCCAATAGAGACATCCCAAAGAAAATGTATGAGTTCAAGGAATGTGGCATGTGAAAACCAGGAGATTCTATGCATATTTTTTGTCATCCTTTCTCAATCAAGAAATTCATGGGGTCTTTATTTGGCTCTACGAGGAGTATACATAAAATGTAACCAATATCCATTTTGGATAAATAACATCTCTATATGATCAAACACATTAACATTAACATTGAAAATCTTTCTCTGAAACACTATCAATAAATTTTGAGGTTTAACATTCTCTGGCCTATGTGTCAACCCAACCTTCCACCTGATGAAGTTTATAATATCCTTGGACATTTTTTTCCTTATGAAAAATGTTTTTCTCATGAATAGAACCAACAAGAGGTAGAATTAAGTTTGGATCCCAATATCATATCGATTCTCCAATGGTTTAGGTGTCACTTATTGACAAACAAATGAAGATGAATAGACATGGAGTTGTCATGCAATGCGATGATGGGTGATGTTGTGAAATTGAGGGGAAGTCACGGTTTAATGAAGGAGGTTGTGATTTGATTGAGGGGAAATTTCAGTTCGTTGAAGTAAATTCCAATGAGATGAGGAGAAATGTGATGTTACGTTGAGAGGTCATAAGGAAACAACTCTTTTTGTAGTTCTTCTAGGCCTAGGCTTACATTGTAGTATTTGTGTGGCATACTAAACAAGGGATTGCTTGGTTCTAAAGGTGAATCATAGGAATAATTAATTGCTAAATCACTTTCTACACCTCTAAGGAAATGAAGTAGCATAGGAGATCTCATGAAGAAAAATATTAATTCACGAGAAGACTGTATAATATCTACCATTATTTTTATAGAATTGAATTCACTAGGAATGACATATGCTTTTCAAGGTTTGATTGATGAATTATTTTACCATGAGCCTATAGATCGTATACAAGTCGATGTTTGATATTCTATGAATTCAAAGAATAGGTATGGTTCATATGATTCCAACAGTGAGAAATGGGTTCCCTTGTTCAAGTCTAGTGTTGGCTATTGTCAATTTACCAAGTGCTTTCCAAACTGACCCGAATCCATAAAAGCTAGGAGTGACAATATTTGTTTGATCCATTGATCTCTTTCTCAAAGAGATTTCAGACCCAAATGAACGAAATTTCCAATAATATGATTCCAATTCAGAGAATGGCCTTCCAAATATTGCAAGTAAAACTTTTACCCTTGTAGGACACATGTCTCCATCTTGTTCAATAGCTACAAGAGACATAAAACACTATTTTGTTTCAATAAATCACATGATTTGTCACAAGATTATGTACTCTGGACTTCAATTAACATATTTGATACAAACTTCTCAGGAATTCATGTTACAACATGGCTGTTGAAGAGATATCAAAGCATTGGTTGATGACCTATATATGGGAAATAATTGCTTTCCCACAGGTATGAACAATGAAAGAGTAAGGAAAAATGGAACCAAATGTTCCTATTAGTTACCAAATAGACAAGTAGCAATATTTCCTTCATGTGGAAAGCAACTCGACATCAATGGATTCCTCAAACTAATAACAATTCTAATCATTCAAATTTCTTCCTTTATATAAAAAGGCCTCAATCCCATCATCCAAATACTTCCCTTGTTATTCCTTAGTGGGTACTTCATATTATTTACTTAATACATTATTTGATTGAGAATGGCACCATCCTTGCATGCATCAAAAATATAAATCCACAAAAGTGATCCCACATCAAATTGGAGGGTGGCATTGGGAGGCATGGTTGTTGCCATGTCAAAATAACTATGAGCCAATTGTATACAATATCATTTTGATCATGGTAACAAAAATTTTGCTTCAACGCACACAATCGCCAAACTTCTACCATATTGAGAGATATCCAAACAAGAAACTTCCCTTTCGAGAGGCACTAGACTTTCCTTTGAAATACCTTGTTTCACAATCCAATTCACATGCCATGCTATCAACACCTGTGCTATATATAACCCATCCATCATTTACAAGTGGAGAAACTTTCTCGCACTCTACCCTTATGTGCACGTGGAGAGACTAAAACTTGAATTCTCTAAACAACTCATTCCCCATCAAATTCTTCTTCTTTAATGAGCTTATGTGGTTTCTTTTGTTCCTTTTCACATACTTCATGGCTTCTTCATCTTCATGAATTTCATAGAATATGCCTTTTAATGGGGGCTTGGAGTACTTTTTAACAATTGATCTACCAACATTTGTAATGAAGCACCCTATGCTTTTGATTTCTCAATTTTCAAAATCACCATGATTGTTTATTGCAATCATGCTACTATCGCTATCTAAAACCTTTCTTCTCCATGCCCCAATTTACTTAGCAAGTAAATCATGTGCTTGATTAATGTCGCACTTGGTTCCTTTTTATATTGTAATCTCCCGCAATATGAACAATCGACAACATAAACACATATTCAAAGGATATACGCTTGTTATTCCAGTAAAATTCATACTATGCAAAGTGGCGGTGGTGAAGGAGTTATTACTCTAGCAAGTCATGAGATAGACTCATATGGGGATGTCATTTGGAAATACTTATACCATTTTAAAGTGCATAGCTAAGTAATGCAATAAAAAACATACATGAGACTTTGAAAAGCATGGGGGACCTAAAATTTTAAGTGTGTATGGTGATTTGTTTTTGGGGGGGTGGTGGGGGGTGTTATAGCTGCTACAACAAGACCTTGGTTTCTTATTTGATTCATAATTCTAATCATTATTTTCAAATGGATAAGTCATATTAGTCTTCATGTTTCACTTACTTAATTATGACATTGATATTGAATCGCATGAGGGAAGATTCAAATTGTACAAATCAATCAAATTTCCACCATAATGAAATCCAACTAGGTATCTAACTTCATTCCTCTTTGAACTATAATAGATAAGTCTTCAATGATTAAAATTCAATTCAAATTTGATGTATAAAATACCGCACTGCTAGTTTCCAAATCCATAATCATATTTAAGAGACATTCAGAAACATATTTTGTGATATCACTTGCGACATCGACCAGACTATGAAGGACTAACAATTTTATTTATTGTGCCATATTAGCTCCATGGAACATTCCTGAAACCTATGAAGATAGTAAAATTCAATACATCTAATTAACATAGATGGGCATCTTTCAGAACAAACTTCACCTCATATGTTATCAATCAACATGGTAAAACCTATCATAACTCAGTTGCAGACTAGTAATTAGGACACTTATTAATGACTTTTATTCATGAATATGCACTAACTCATCACCATTAATCACTGAAAACCACACCACTTGAAATGACCTAATTTTGGTCTGTAAGTGGAAGAAATTTCACTAGGTTAATGGGTTTATATTAACCTTGGCCCCTCATTTTCTTTGAGGCCATCATCATTCTCTTAAAATTAATAAGTTAGAAAAACCTTTATGTCTTTCTTGCTTCAATATTTCTTGATTTTACTTCCTTTTATGCCTTTAATTTATCCTTTCTCAATAATTTTTTGGTTTGCTTAACTTACTTGATTTACCTTCCTAATTTTGAAAGTGGGCCACTTCCATTCCTTCATTGCCAATATGACCTCCCAATATTGATATCATGAAGCATTACAATGTGATGCAACCCTTGATGCAACATAATCGTTCTGGAATGTAGTAATTCAACATAAATCAATGACTATTAACATCACAATGTGACACTCGTGTTGATGAACATTGTAATTTCACATAACCCTTCAAGAACATTAGAATACAACATAATAATCCCCCTAACTTTTGAGCAAGCCTTGTAGACCCTATTTTTCCTGAAACTATAAGAATGCTTTCTTTTGGATTTATATTGACCTTAGTTAATCATTTCCTTACATTCTTATCATTCTGAATATGATTTCTCTTTTTGGATTTATGGTGACCTTGATTCCTCAATTTCCTTGCATCTTGATCTTTTAGATGGTTAGGTTAAATGAGCCTTCATGTTTTACTTGATTTTGAGTTGGTTTATTTCCTTCATTGACCTTTATTCCTTCGTTGACTTAGTTTCTTTCCTTCCACAAACTTTATTCCACAATTGAGTTTTAGCCTCTTACCTTTCTTAAACTTTTTCCTTGATTTTTTTATAGATTATTTCACCCCAATTTCCACATTGGGTCCAATCCTCAAATCAAACTCCCTCCTTTCATATGTGACTTTACTCACCTCTTGATTTCTAAATTAGACTTGATCTTCAAATTAGGGCCCTTCTATACTTGATTTTTGAATTTATTTCCACAATTTTCAAATTAGTCTCAACTCCAAAATCAGGCTTCTTTCATATTTTATTTGTTAATTAGGCCCTTTTTTTGTAATTATGTTCTTTCTAAATCCCAAAGTCAACCTTGATTTATAAATCAAGAGCCCCATTATTGGCCACTTAGTTCAAGTCTTATTTTGAAGTTCATGTTTTAGTTTCTTTTTTATTCCCTTTCTAGTCTAGCTATCTTTTTGAGTTTGTTTTACTTACTTTCCTTTTGAACTTTGTCCCTCTAATCTCTAAATTCGGTTCCATTTATAAATCAGATCCCTTCTTTTCTCCATCCTCTTGATTTCTAAATTGGGCCTAATTTTAATAATGTGCCCTTATCTTATGCATATTTTCCAATCCCTTCCCTAATTTTGTGATCATTCCCCATTGCTAAATTGGGCCCTCTATTATTCCCCTTGCCTTAGATTGACAACACGTCTTGATTTCATAATAAGGGATTAATCCTACCATTGTGTGGATATGTGTAAATCAAATCATCCGATCATTCTTTGAACACTTAGATTTCTCCCCCTTTTGTTCAACCCTTAGCTTTGACTTTTTGTTTAAGTGTTTTTCTACCTCCTTTCAAATTTCACTAAGTCATACCAAAACTTTTCTTTATGCCAATTTGAAAATCAAGACCTCCCTTCACCTATTCATCTAGTCCCTTTAACCAATTTGGTGATTAGCCCTAATAACCAAATCAAAACCTTTATTCACTAGTTTTCTTTTGCCTTGTCTTGATTTGGCCTTTCACCTTGCTTACTAAATCAAAGCATCCTTCTTAAAAAAGTCTAGCTGCAATTCTAATTGAAAAAAAAATTAATAAAATAAGTGATTTAATGCAAACACCTTAGGTAACTTCCAAAAGAGTTAAACAACCAATAAAAAAATTTAAGCCATTTAAAAATAAAAATGTTCAAATAACCTCGAATTTCTAAATTAATTTTAAAATTAACCTTAATTGCAAAATCAATACCATTTTCGTTTCCCTTATCAAACTTTGATTTTATCTCTTTTCTTATACCAATTTTATATTCAACCCAAAACTCTAATGAGTAATTACCAAAATTCTTATCTTCTTTTTAGACATTCCTTTGCACCACTAATTACACGCTAATAAATAGCATTCATAGCGAGAAGATACATACCATTCCTTCTTTCTATACTACGGTTTTGGGTTGCTTCTTTTATGTCATATATTGAACACTATTCAACCACAATTTTTAATGAGTAATAGCCAATATTCAATTGCGGTTATAACAAGTAAATGAAATGTACACCAAACAAAAAACTTTTACTAACATTATAACTTTATAAAAAAGAAATAGCATTTAAACAAATAAAATTCATGACCTGACAGGGATAATAGCTATGTTCTTATAAATTTAAGAATGTAAAGCATAGGGATCATAAAATTATAAATCCTATGTTGACTTACATTGCAACTTATTTTATGGTTGAGCACATGCAAAGGATTATTTCACTATTTTAATTGATTTTGTTTGTTGCTTCCTAAATAACTAACGATCCAGTGAATGACTTTGGGAGAATTAATAAAACTTCAAATTTCGTTTTTCCTGGGGGCTGCAGGGAGTTCGTGAGAACGACGTAAATAAACAAAGCCGTAGCAGTAGCATGCGGCGGGGGAGGAGGAAGAAAATGGAGTCACAAGGTATCTTACAGAACGATAATGGCGTTTTCTGGATACTTTATTATTATTATTATGCAAGAATACGCGCATTACATCTTGCCCTCCTCCATGTGCCATTTTGACTTCAATCCCCTCGGCTCTGCTCCCAACTGGGTTGGGGGACTACGGAACACATCATCAATTCATCCCCCTCCTTCACCATAATGAGGGCAGGAGTGCTGTTCTTGGCTTTGGCACTCACAGGCCTGGTCTGTGTAATCATCTCCATGAACAGCACAGGCTTCAAAGAAATACTTCTCAGCAATACAACGTGGCGCAGAGAGCAAGACTCAGGGATTACAGATTCGAATTCCATCATTGTTGTAAAATCTGACAATGAAAGTTCGTCGAGCATCAATGTTCGAGGAGCCCAGATCTTCATCAACTGCACCTGCCCTGCATATGTTGAACCCAACAAAGCAGGGGACTGCAGCCATGAATCAGAGCTCAGTCCTCCATTGGAGCCGAGGCCTGATCAAGATCCCCCCTTCAGCATTCTGCTGGGAGTCCTCACTCGTGCAGATCTATACGAGAGGAGGCATTTTCTTCGCATGGTCTATGGAATACAATCCACACCCCTAGCGAGAATTGATGTGAAATTTGTGTTCTGTAGTCTGTACAAGGACGACCAGAGAATCCTGGTGCCTCTGGAAATCATGAGATACAATGATATCATAATTCTGGATTGCGAGGAGAACATGAATAATGGGAAGAGTTATACCTATTTTTCAAGCCTGCCTACCATGGGACTTCGCTACGACTATGTCATGAAAGTGGATGACGATATCTACTTTCGTTATGATAAGTTGGCTCAGTCGCTCAAGCCTCTGCCCAGGGAGGACACTTACTATGGCTTCGTTATTCCCTGTGGGAGCCAGGATCCCTTCAGGGATTACATGGCTGGCATGGGGTATGCTCTGTCTTGGGATCTGGTGGAGTGGATTCAGAGCTCTCCCATTGCCAAGAACAAGAGAGATGGGGTGGAGGATATGCTAATTGGGATCTGGTTGAATGAAGGGAACAAGGGCAAGAATAGGTTTAATGCTAAGCCCGCCATTTATAACTTCCCTGGCAGTGATATTCCTGCTTGTGCCCATGACTTGGTTCCTGATACTATTGCAGTTCACAAGCTCAAGGACAGGGAGAGGTGGTTTCAAGTGCTGAAATACTTTAATGTCACATTGTCAATCGTCATCTGATTCATAATGGAGATCCATTAGAAAAGTAGTCCAAGTTGTATCATCTGTAATCTCAGGGTTAATGGAGATCTCATGTGAGGGAATTTTTTTTAAGTTTGGAAAATTCTAATTGGTTCTTGTAATTTGTTTAATTTCTTGGTGTGGGAAAAGGAAAAAATTATTTTAATATTCATAAAACTAAAGATAACATATGGGACAAATTGTTTTTTATCTGGTTGATGTATTTGGCTCTTTTCTTGTGACACAATAAATGTTCTCAATTTCTCGACAAATCCTTAGCTAAATAGATTATCCCAAGAGCTAGCTGCCAAAATATCTACATAACTTTTGATGTTGTTTTTGAAGGCCTCACATTCTAAAATGAAATGTGAAGAATAAAAAATACACTCTTTCCTCCCATACTTCTTTTGGCCGTGCCTTATTTCACAATGGAGTTGATGAGAATTAGTTTTTAACTTAGCAATAATAATTTTGGCTTACTGAAAAATATTGACCTCTATATACTTTTTGTTGGCCGTGCCCTATTTCACAATGGAGTTGATAAGAATTAGTTTTTAACTTAGCAATAATAATTTTGGCTTACTGAAAAATATTGACCTCTATATACTCTTTTTGTACACTTAACTTTTATGTACACTTTTGTTGATGGAACATAACATTGGCCTTTGAAGGGATGAGAAATTTAGTTTTTGCAGATTTTGAATATGGTTGTGGACTAATAGAATGTTTGCTTCTCACTGAGATTCTTAATTGGTTATTAGTGGATCTTTAATGAAGGCTTGGGATGAGAAATTTAGTTTTTGCAGATTTTGAATATGGTTATGGTTGTGGACTAATAGAATGTTTGCTTCTCACTGAGATTCTTAATTGGTTATTAGTGGATCTTTAATGAAGGCTTTTTGATGTGGGCTCTGATGAGGTAAGTCTTTGGAATCATAATTGTTAGATTAAACTTTTCATAGGGCTTTCAAGTCCTGGTCTCTCATCTCACCCATAACACAATATTTACAAGCAGATTACATGAATTTATTTGCTTCCTCCACTTCAAAAACCCTTGTGCTAATAATGATAATTAAGTTTACAAGCTACCATTTAATTCTATGGCTAAATTATAATTAAGATTGCACATGAATTATTTTTATCTGCAGCTTCAAAAACCCTGTGCTAATAGTGATAATCAAATTTACACTCTACCGTTTAATTTCATGGCTAGATTATAATTAAACATTATATTCAAGTTTAAGATATCTCATTTACATTTTAATCTATGATTATATGAGATTAAGCATATTCTCTCTGTTCAAATTTTCATGTTTTATTTCAACTTTAAATTTCATTTTTACATAATATTTTATATCACCACCACCATTTAATTCTATGGCTAAATTATAATTAAGATTGCACATGAATTATTTTTATCTGCAGCTTCAAAAACCCTGTGCTAATAGTGATAATCAAATTTACACTCTACCGTTTAATTTCATGGCTAGATTATAATTAAACATTATATTCAAGTTTAAGATATCTCATTTACATTTTAATCTATGATTATATGAGATTAAGCATATTCTCTCTGTTCAAATTTTCATGTTTTATTTCAACTTTAAATTTCATTTTTACATAATATTTTATATCACCACCACCATCAATTGAACTGCACATTGTGAGCTGCTCACTTCGAATTCTCATGTTAAATGCAATAGATATATATTATATTATTTTATTTTATTTGTTTCTCTCAATTTCCTGGATTAGATTGGCTGGTTGTGACTGAGCAACACCATTTGGGATTTAACACCTTGTTTACCATTACTTTTCATAATTAAATTTTATAAATGGGTGTGAAAAATAACTTGATATAACGATGTAACATAAATTAGAGCCACTACAACTAAAGATGGCTTCACTAAGCAACACCATTTGGAATTGAGCACATCGTTTATGAGTAGGTTTTCCTAATTAAAGTTTATAAATGGATGTTTAAATTTAATAGTCATAAGATCCTTCACATTTTTTATGCTCATTTGCACGAATGATAGTGTGCTAGGCTCATTTGCAAGAGTGATAATGCTTTGTTGCACATAATGATATTTCTAAGTTGATATTATTTTCTATACATTTGTTTTTATTTTTATTT
>APFE031656440.1:44870-65662 GCA_000404065.3 Pinus taeda
TTCTTTCATTTCCAGGTGTAGGTGACTGGGAGAAAGGACAAGACTCTAAAATAGTGTAGAGCACATGTCCGGCCGGGATGCGAGGCTCCAAGACACTGTTGGGAAAAACTGCATAAAAGATGGGTTGAGCATTTTGGGACAGTAGTAAATCTGTGGGATATGGCTTAGCTGGGAGGCAGAATTGCGTAATTTTTTCCATGGAATGCAGTGCGGGCAACAGGGAGCACTGGCAGTGAAAAATGTGTAGTTTTCAACAGGAGGCCGGGATTGGACTGCGAGAGCTTGCTGGTTAGAATTTCGTAGTTATGGGAGGTAGTCAAGAAAGACATTATTGCACAGTTTCTAGGCTAAGCGAGGTGCCAAGAAGTAGGTGGATTGTCAATGAAAACTGCACAATTTTCAGGAGTGGAGAGCGGGCTAGCAAGGGGATTTCCTGGAAAATTTGTACAATTTCCCGGGACAGTGCCGTGAAAAGCAGTGGGTGCTTGTCCCTCATGCTTGCAAAGTTTCTTTAGGCAATGCAAGCAGATAGGCTAGACATATTCTATGCAGTTTTGGAGATGAGTGCAGCCCTGGGTCATTGCTCAAGTCAAATTCTTTAGTTGACCAGTGGGAGGCTTAATGGATAGGCTTGCAGGGAATGCAGATTGAGATGGCTTCTTGGAAAACTTATGCATTGTTCTGGGTGACAATCAGTTGGGTTGATTCCAGAATTGTGTGTGTAAACTTCTTGGAGGGCAGCCTCAAGATCTGTGCAATTCTAGGCAACAATGCTTGGTCATTGAGGGTTGAGACTACGCAGTGCAACTCAGTGGAGGTTCGACTGATGAAGGGTGGTCCATCGACAAATTTTCAGAAAAATGGCTAACCGTGTGAGTGAGTGAACTCATGCATACATGATATTGAGAACACACATCCAACATGACTTGACGACATGAAAACTCAAAACAAAAAGACAACATGTCTCAGTGTGACTGTCTAAAGGTTGAGAGCGACAAGTGTGACACTTGAGATAGATCGTTGAACGACCATGACGACACTTGCGCGACATTGTTTACAACTTCGTGTGTGAGTGCAATAGATGTTTACATAGAAAACATAGCTCATATAAACAAATACAAACCTTCAATGATCACCAAAACAAGGTTGCAAGAATGACATAGCAATCAACATGTTGAAGATGACAATTGGTCAAACAAGCAAAAAGGAAGCAAGACATGTAGAGGAACACATGAAATGGCTTTTGTGTTTGCACACATGCATGTTACTTAAGACATAATGATATGAAAAAGACAAGCAATCCTACAAACTCAACTAAGAGGTGTACTTCGAAATATGTTCTTACTTACCATACTTACCCTCGAGATGATCATGCATCTGACAGAGTTTGCATGCGGTCCTAATATTTTTCCATCACTTGGTTTCTTGGTCCTTCTCATAAACTCCTTGGGAGTGATGCAGCATGTCACCTTTTCCTGCAGTCACTGAAAGATAAATCAACGCAGTTTCAGTATATAGTGGTTGTTGTTGGGATGACCTGCACAGTTTTCTAGAGCAAGGTTGGACTTCCCACCCTACGCAATTTCTAAGAGCAGGGCTACTCTCCTATTCTATGCAGTTTTGAGATGAAAGACATTGTTGCAGGATGGGGTCCTAGGAGGACACCTCTGCACAGTTTCTGGATGCAGGGCAACCGAACTTCTTTACGCATTGTTGGAGAGTAGTGCTGGATGCCTGACTGCTCTACACATTTCTGGAGAGTAGTGTTGGCTGGGCAACTCAAGATAGTGGGTTCCGACTGGGGAAGGACACATAGTGGAAACCACTGCGTAGTTTTGGATGTCAAGGGAGGTTGGGGTCTCTGCACATTGCATAGTTCCAATAGGCAAGGGAAAAATATTAAGCGCTGCAGAAGTAAAGTGCACAATTCTGGGAAGCTGAATGAGGATAGGTTGCTTGGGAAATTGGCTAATTGTGAGATCAATGAAACATATATAAATAGTGATAGGACTCGACTATGATCGTACACGACCACTTAGTGATAAAACGTATACCATCCAGAATGTATGAAACATACTCTACTTGATGAAAAAACCTTCGTGACAAGAGCGTGTGAAGTGAGTGTGAAACATGCCTATGTAATGAAAACAACTCATACACACAAGATATACCTTGAAGCAAAACAAAATTCCCTTTGTGTGACAAACGACAATTCCTATGCCCAAAGATGACACATATTGCATAAAAATGAGAATATGAACAACTCTTAATATCAAGGAGGAGGCTTGAGATCATCACCTTACCAACAAGTGACCAAGGAATGATCGATCACAGGATCCAAGGTAGGCTCTGAAATTTGTAGGCGAGCCAAATTTTTGGAGGGTGGTTGTAGCCCCTACAACAAAAAAATTATAATGCTTGATAAATTTTGAAGGAAAATTTATCCCTTGGGGACGCCATGAAATGGAGGAAGAATATAACCCTATTTGTCATTTGGTTTGCAATTCCATGAATCTTTCTGAAAATTTCTATGCTTGACAATAGTGCAATTCCTTTCCAAATGTACCAACCATGTTTTTCCGCTCCTGAAAGCATGGTCCTGCGTGCAATACCAACCATCCACCCACCAACAAAGATAAGGGTTTTCAAAACAATAGAAACTACTACCATATCACCCATGGGGCTTTGGATTGACGGTGAATGGATGCATTGTTAAGGCACTCCATGTGATAGGTCACTAGTTCAAATCCCCTATGGGTCTTACCTACCCCCAAAAAAAAAAACTACTACGATATTATCACCCTTCTATTCATGCGCACTATAGGACAATACACCCGGTTTTGAATGGCCCTAATTATAAAATATTCCATTCCATGTAGCTTGCAGTAGAACAAGTCTTGATTATCTAGATTGATACTTTCTAATCTCAAATATCTATCCAACCAAGTAGTGGTGTTCGTTCCTTCTATGTTTACTTCGCCAAACTGTTGTGGAACTTTTGCATTGCGACAACTCCATTAGAATTGTGTGAATCTTCATTTATGGTTCCCATATGCTAATCAACTTTAATTAACATATTTTTCATGCAAAATCGATGAAAACTTTTGAAGAACTTCCTTGCGAGTTGTTTAAGAGAATTCACATGAATATAATGTTAACCTCCTTGAGATGCATTCTCATGTTTTTCTATGTGATTTTCAATACAGAAGAGTCTAAAATGCCATTATTGTGAAGGTTATTGCTACTTATAGTTTGAAGCTTCTTGGTAGAATTCTCCTTGTTCACATCCAACGATCTAACCAACTCCATATCCAATGAGGCTTCTCCGAATCAATCTTGATTAACATTGTTTGGATTGATGGAGGATTCTTCCATAAATCATGAGAAAATGCCATCCCTTTTCACGTAATAGCAACAATATTTTTCTTTCATTCTACAATAATTCTTCCAGACAACTCATTTGCTTTAGGATAAGAACTTGAATCAACATGGATTTCACCACTCAATAGATGTTTTTAGATTAATAGGATTAAGGTTCAATACATTGAAGTCCAATAGAGACATCCCAAAGAAAATGTATGAGTTCAAGGAATGTGGCATGTGAAAACCAGGAGATTCTATGCATATTTTTTGTCATCCTTTCTCAATCAAGAAATTCATGGGGTCTTTATTTGGCTCTACGAGGAGTATACATAAAATGTAACCAATATCCATTTTGGATAAATAACATCTCTATATGATCAAACACATTAACATTAACATTGAAAATCTTTCTCTGAAACACTATCAATAAATTTTGAGGTTTAACATTCTCTGGCCTATGTGTCAACCCAACCTTCCACCTGATGAAGTTTATAATATCCTTGGACATTTTTTTCCTTATGAAAAATGTTTTTCTCATGAATAGAACCAACAAGAGGTAGAATTAAGTTTGGATCCCAATATCATATCGATTCTCCAATGGTTTAGGTGTCACTTATTGACAAACAAATGAAGATGAATAGACATGGAGTTGTCATGCAATGCGATGATGGGTGATGTTGTGAAATTGAGGGGAAGTCACGGTTTAATGAAGGAGGTTGTGATTTGATTGAGGGGAAATTTCAGTTCGTTGAAGTAAATTCCAATGAGATGAGGAGAAATGTGATGTTACGTTGAGAGGTCATAAGGAAACAACTCTTTTTGTAGTTCTTCTAGGCCTAGGCTTACATTGTAGTATTTGTGTGGCATACTAAACAAGGGATTGCTTGGTTCTAAAGGTGAATCATAGGAATAATTAATTGCTAAATCACTTTCTACACCTCTAAGGAAATGAAGTAGCATAGGAGATCTCATGAAGAAAAATATTAATTCACGAGAAGACTGTATAATATCTACCATTATTTTTATAGAATTGAATTCACTAGGAATGACATATGCTTTTCAAGGTTTGATTGATGAATTATTTTACCATGAGCCTATAGATCGTATACAAGTCGATGTTTGATATTCTATGAATTCAAAGAATAGGTATGGTTCATATGATTCCAACAGTGAGAAATGGGTTCCCTTGTTCAAGTCTAGTGTTGGCTATTGTCAATTTACCAAGTGCTTTCCAAACTGACCCGAATCCATAAAAGCTAGGAGTGACAATATTTGTTTGATCCATTGATCTCTTTCTCAAAGAGATTTCAGACCCAAATGAACGAAATTTCCAATAATATGATTCCAATTCAGAGAATGGCCTTCCAAATATTGCAAGTAAAACTTTTACCCTTGTAGGACACATGTCTCCATCTTGTTCAATAGCTACAAGAGACATAAAACACTATTTTGTTTCAATAAATCACATGATTTGTCACAAGATTATGTACTCTGGACTTCAATTAACATATTTGATACAAACTTCTCAGGAATTCATGTTACAACATGGCTGTTGAAGAGATATCAAAGCATTGGTTGATGACCTATATATGGGAAATAATTGCTTTCCCACAGGTATGAACAATGAAAGAGTAAGGAAAAATGGAACCAAATGTTCCTATTAGTTACCAAATAGACAAGTAGCAATATTTCCTTCATGTGGAAAGCAACTCGACATCAATGGATTCCTCAAACTAATAACAATTCTAATCATTCAAATTTCTTCCTTTATATAAAAAGGCCTCAATCCCATCATCCAAATACTTCCCTTGTTATTCCTTAGTGGGTACTTCATATTATTTACTTAATACATTATTTGATTGAGAATGGCACCATCCTTGCATGCATCAAAAATATAAATCCACAAAAGTGATCCCACATCAAATTGGAGGGTGGCATTGGGAGGCATGGTTGTTGCCATGTCAAAATAACTATGAGCCAATTGTATACAATATCATTTTGATCATGGTAACAAAAATTTTGCTTCAACGCACACAATCGCCAAACTTCTACCATATTGAGAGATATCCAAACAAGAAACTTCCCTTTCGAGAGGCACTAGACTTTCCTTTGAAATACCTTGTTTCACAATCCAATTCACATGCCATGCTATCAACACCTGTGCTATATATAACCCATCCATCATTTACAAGTGGAGAAACTTTCTCGCACTCTACCCTTATGTGCACGTGGAGAGACTAAAACTTGAATTCTCTAAACAACTCATTCCCCATCAAATTCTTCTTCTTTAATGAGCTTATGTGGTTTCTTTTGTTCCTTTTCACATACTTCATGGCTTCTTCATCTTCATGAATTTCATAGAATATGCCTTTTAATGGGGGCTTGGAGTACTTTTTAACAATTGATCTACCAACATTTGTAATGAAGCACCCTATGCTTTTGATTTCTCAATTTTCAAAATCACCATGATTGTTTATTGCAATCATGCTACTATCGCTATCTAAAACCTTTCTTCTCCATGCCCCAATTTACTTAGCAAGTAAATCATGTGCTTGATTAATGTCGCACTTGGTTCCTTTTTATATTGTAATCTCCCGCAATATGAACAATCGACAACATAAACACATATTCAAAGGATATACGCTTGTTATTCCAGTAAAATTCATACTATGCAAAGTGGCGGTGGTGAAGGAGTTATTACTCTAGCAAGTCATGAGATAGACTCATATGGGGATGTCATTTGGAAATACTTATACCATTTTAAAGTGCATAGCTAAGTAATGCAATAAAAAACATACATGAGACTTTGAAAAGCATGGGGGACCTAAAATTTTAAGTGTGTATGGTGATTTGTTTTTGGGGGGGTGGTGGGGGGTGTTATAGCTGCTACAACAAGACCTTGGTTTCTTATTTGATTCATAATTCTAATCATTATTTTCAAATGGATAAGTCATATTAGTCTTCATGTTTCACTTACTTAATTATGACATTGATATTGAATCGCATGAGGGAAGATTCAAATTGTACAAATCAATCAAATTTCCACCATAATGAAATCCAACTAGGTATCTAACTTCATTCCTCTTTGAACTATAATAGATAAGTCTTCAATGATTAAAATTCAATTCAAATTTGATGTATAAAATACCGCACTGCTAGTTTCCAAATCCATAATCATATTTAAGAGACATTCAGAAACATATTTTGTGATATCACTTGCGACATCGACCAGACTATGAAGGACTAACAATTTTATTTATTGTGCCATATTAGCTCCATGGAACATTCCTGAAACCTATGAAGATAGTAAAATTCAATACATCTAATTAACATAGATGGGCATCTTTCAGAACAAACTTCACCTCATATGTTATCAATCAACATGGTAAAACCTATCATAACTCAGTTGCAGACTAGTAATTAGGACACTTATTAATGACTTTTATTCATGAATATGCACTAACTCATCACCATTAATCACTGAAAACCACACCACTTGAAATGACCTAATTTTGGTCTGTAAGTGGAAGAAATTTCACTAGGTTAATGGGTTTATATTAACCTTGGCCCCTCATTTTCTTTGAGGCCATCATCATTCTCTTAAAATTAATAAGTTAGAAAAACCTTTATGTCTTTCTTGCTTCAATATTTCTTGATTTTACTTCCTTTTATGCCTTTAATTTATCCTTTCTCAATAATTTTTTGGTTTGCTTAACTTACTTGATTTACCTTCCTAATTTTGAAAGTGGGCCACTTCCATTCCTTCATTGCCAATATGACCTCCCAATATTGATATCATGAAGCATTACAATGTGATGCAACCCTTGATGCAACATAATCGTTCTGGAATGTAGTAATTCAACATAAATCAATGACTATTAACATCACAATGTGACACTCGTGTTGATGAACATTGTAATTTCACATAACCCTTCAAGAACATTAGAATACAACATAATAATCCCCCTAACTTTTGAGCAAGCCTTGTAGACCCTATTTTTCCTGAAACTATAAGAATGCTTTCTTTTGGATTTATATTGACCTTAGTTAATCATTTCCTTACATTCTTATCATTCTGAATATGATTTCTCTTTTTGGATTTATGGTGACCTTGATTCCTCAATTTCCTTGCATCTTGATCTTTTAGATGGTTAGGTTAAATGAGCCTTCATGTTTTACTTGATTTTGAGTTGGTTTATTTCCTTCATTGACCTTTATTCCTTCGTTGACTTAGTTTCTTTCCTTCCACAAACTTTATTCCACAATTGAGTTTTAGCCTCTTACCTTTCTTAAACTTTTTCCTTGATTTTTTTATAGATTATTTCACCCCAATTTCCACATTGGGTCCAATCCTCAAATCAAACTCCCTCCTTTCATATGTGACTTTACTCACCTCTTGATTTCTAAATTAGACTTGATCTTCAAATTAGGGCCCTTCTATACTTGATTTTTGAATTTATTTCCACAATTTTCAAATTAGTCTCAACTCCAAAATCAGGCTTCTTTCATATTTTATTTGTTAATTAGGCCCTTTTTTTGTAATTATGTTCTTTCTAAATCCCAAAGTCAACCTTGATTTATAAATCAAGAGCCCCATTATTGGCCACTTAGTTCAAGTCTTATTTTGAAGTTCATGTTTTAGTTTCTTTTTTATTCCCTTTCTAGTCTAGCTATCTTTTTGAGTTTGTTTTACTTACTTTCCTTTTGAACTTTGTCCCTCTAATCTCTAAATTCGGTTCCATTTATAAATCAGATCCCTTCTTTTCTCCATCCTCTTGATTTCTAAATTGGGCCTAATTTTAATAATGTGCCCTTATCTTATGCATATTTTCCAATCCCTTCCCTAATTTTGTGATCATTCCCCATTGCTAAATTGGGCCCTCTATTATTCCCCTTGCCTTAGATTGACAACACGTCTTGATTTCATAATAAGGGATTAATCCTACCATTGTGTGGATATGTGTAAATCAAATCATCCGATCATTCTTTGAACACTTAGATTTCTCCCCCTTTTGTTCAACCCTTAGCTTTGACTTTTTGTTTAAGTGTTTTTCTACCTCCTTTCAAATTTCACTAAGTCATACCAAAACTTTTCTTTATGCCAATTTGAAAATCAAGACCTCCCTTCACCTATTCATCTAGTCCCTTTAACCAATTTGGTGATTAGCCCTAATAACCAAATCAAAACCTTTATTCACTAGTTTTCTTTTGCCTTGTCTTGATTTGGCCTTTCACCTTGCTTACTAAATCAAAGCATCCTTCTTAAAAAAGTCTAGCTGCAATTCTAATTGAAAAAAAAATTAATAAAATAAGTGATTTAATGCAAACACCTTAGGTAACTTCCAAAAGAGTTAAACAACCAATAAAAAAATTTAAGCCATTTAAAAATAAAAATGTTCAAATAACCTCGAATTTCTAAATTAATTTTAAAATTAACCTTAATTGCAAAATCAATACCATTTTCGTTTCCCTTATCAAACTTTGATTTTATCTCTTTTCTTATACCAATTTTATATTCAACCCAAAACTCTAATGAGTAATTACCAAAATTCTTATCTTCTTTTTAGACATTCCTTTGCACCACTAATTACACGCTAATAAATAGCATTCATAGCGAGAAGATACATACCATTCCTTCTTTCTATACTACGGTTTTGGGTTGCTTCTTTTATGTCATATATTGAACACTATTCAACCACAATTTTTAATGAGTAATAGCCAATATTCAATTGCGGTTATAACAAGTAAATGAAATGTACACCAAACAAAAAACTTTTACTAACATTATAACTTTATAAAAAAGAAATAGCATTTAAACAAATAAAATTCATGACCTGACAGGGATAATAGCTATGTTCTTATAAATTTAAGAATGTAAAGCATAGGGATCATAAAATTATAAATCCTATGTTGACTTACATTGCAACTTATTTTATGGTTGAGCACATGCAAAGGATTATTTCACTATTTTAATTGATTTTGTTTGTTGCTTCCTAAATAACTAACGATCCAGTGAATGACTTTGGGAGAATTAATAAAACTTCAAATTTCGTTTTTCCTGGGGGCTGCAGGGAGTTCGTGAGAACGACGTAAATAAACAAAGCCGTAGCAGTAGCATGCGGCGGGGGAGGAGGAAGAAAATGGAGTCACAAGGTATCTTACAGAACGATAATGGCGTTTTCTGGATACTTTATTATTATTATTATGCAAGAATACGCGCATTACATCTTGCCCTCCTCCATGTGCCATTTTGACTTCAATCCCCTCGGCTCTGCTCCCAACTGGGTTGGGGGACTACGGAACACATCATCAATTCATCCCCCTCCTTCACCATAATGAGGGCAGGAGTGCTGTTCTTGGCTTTGGCACTCACAGGCCTGGTCTGTGTAATCATCTCCATGAACAGCACAGGCTTCAAAGAAATACTTCTCAGCAATACAACGTGGCGCAGAGAGCAAGACTCAGGGATTACAGATTCGAATTCCATCATTGTTGTAAAATCTGACAATGAAAGTTCGTCGAGCATCAATGTTCGAGGAGCCCAGATCTTCATCAACTGCACCTGCCCTGCATATGTTGAACCCAACAAAGCAGGGGACTGCAGCCATGAATCAGAGCTCAGTCCTCCATTGGAGCCGAGGCCTGATCAAGATCCCCCCTTCAGCATTCTGCTGGGAGTCCTCACTCGTGCAGATCTATACGAGAGGAGGCATTTTCTTCGCATGGTCTATGGAATACAATCCACACCCCTAGCGAGAATTGATGTGAAATTTGTGTTCTGTAGTCTGTACAAGGACGACCAGAGAATCCTGGTGCCTCTGGAAATCATGAGATACAATGATATCATAATTCTGGATTGCGAGGAGAACATGAATAATGGGAAGAGTTATACCTATTTTTCAAGCCTGCCTACCATGGGACTTCGCTACGACTATGTCATGAAAGTGGATGACGATATCTACTTTCGTTATGATAAGTTGGCTCAGTCGCTCAAGCCTCTGCCCAGGGAGGACACTTACTATGGCTTCGTTATTCCCTGTGGGAGCCAGGATCCCTTCAGGGATTACATGGCTGGCATGGGGTATGCTCTGTCTTGGGATCTGGTGGAGTGGATTCAGAGCTCTCCCATTGCCAAGAACAAGAGAGATGGGGTGGAGGATATGCTAATTGGGATCTGGTTGAATGAAGGGAACAAGGGCAAGAATAGGTTTAATGCTAAGCCCGCCATTTATAACTTCCCTGGCAGTGATATTCCTGCTTGTGCCCATGACTTGGTTCCTGATACTATTGCAGTTCACAAGCTCAAGGACAGGGAGAGGTGGTTTCAAGTGCTGAAATACTTTAATGTCACTTCTGCATTAAAGGAGTCCAAGTCGTATCATCTGTAATCTCAGGGTTAATGGAGATCTCATGTGAGGGAATTTTTTTTAAGTAGTCCAAGTTGTATCATCTGTAATCTCAGGGTTAATGGAGATCTCATGTGAGGGAATTTTTTTTAAGTTTGGAAAATTCTAATTGGTTCTTGTAATTTGTTTAATTTCTTGGTGTGGGAAAAGGAAAAAATTATTTTAATATTCATAAAACTAAAGATAACATATGGGACAAATTGTTTTTTATCTGGTTGATGTATTTGGCTCTTTTCTTGTGACACAATAAATGTTCTCAATTTCTCGACAAATCCTTAGCTAAATAGATTATCCCAAGAGCTAGCTGCCAAAATATCTACATAACTTTTGATGTTGTTTTTGAAGGCCTCACATTCTAAAATGAAATGTGAAGAATAAAAAATACACTCTTTCCTCCCATACTTCTTTTGGCCGTGCCTTATTTCACAATGGAGTTGATGAGAATTAGTTTTTAACTTAGCAATAATAATTTTGGCTTACTGAAAAATATTGACCTCTATATACTTTTTGTTGGCCGTGCCCTATTTCACAATGGAGTTGATAAGAATTAGTTTTTAACTTAGCAATAATAATTTTGGCTTACTGAAAAATATTGACCTCTATATACTCTTTTTGTACACTTAACTTTTATGTACACTTTTGTTGATGGAACATAACATTGGCCTTTGAAGGGATGAGAAATTTAGTTTTTGCAGATTTTGAATATGGTTGTGGACTAATAGAATGTTTGCTTCTCACTGAGATTCTTAATTGGTTATTAGTGGATCTTTAATGAAGGCTTGGGATGAGAAATTTAGTTTTTGCAGATTTTGAATATGGTTATGGTTGTGGACTAATAGAATGTTTGCTTCTCACTGAGATTCTTAATTGGTTATTAGTGGATCTTTAATGAAGGCTTTTTGATGTGGGCTCTGATGAGGTAAGTCTTTGGAATCATAATTGTTAGATTAAACTTTTCATAGGGCTTTCAAGTCCTGGTCTCTCATCTCACCCATAACACAATATTTACAAGCAGATTACATGAATTTATTTGCTTCCTCCACTTCAAAAACCCTTGTGCTAATAATGATAATTAAGTTTACAAGCTACCATTTAATTCTATGGCTAAATTATAATTAAGATTGCACATGAATTATTTTTATCTGCAGCTTCAAAAACCCTGTGCTAATAGTGATAATCAAATTTACACTCTACCGTTTAATTTCATGGCTAGATTATAATTAAACATTATATTCAAGTTTAAGATATCTCATTTACATTTTAATCTATGATTATATGAGATTAAGCATATTCTCTCTGTTCAAATTTTCATGTTTTATTTCAACTTTAAATTTCATTTTTACATAATATTTTATATCACCACCACCATCAATTGAACTGCACATTGTGAGCTGCTCACTTCGAATTCTTATTTTATATCACCACCACCATCAATTGAACTGCACATTGTGAGCTGCTCACTTCGAATTCTCATGTTAAATGCAATAGATATATATTATATTATTTTATTTTATTTGTTTCTCTCAATTTCCTGGATTAGATTGGCTGGTTGTGACTGAGCAACACCATTTGGGATTTAACACCTTGTTTACCATTACCTTTTCATAATTAAATTTTATAAATGGGTGTGAAAAATAACTTGATATAACGATGTAACATAAATTAGAGCCACTACAACTAAAGATGGCTTCACTAAGCAACACCATTTGGAATTGAGCACATCGTTTATGAGTAGGTTTTCCTAATTAAAGTTTATAAATGGATGTTTAAATTTAATAGTCATAAGATCCTTCACATTTTTTATGCTCATTTGCACGAATGATAGTGTGCTAGGCTCATTTGCAAGAGTGATAATGCTTTGTTGCACATAATGATATTTCTAAGTTGATATTATTTTCTATACATTTGTTTTTATTTTTATTTGTGAAAATAATGTTTGAATAAATTGTATTGTTGATATTTAAATATATAGGATATTATTATTAATTAAAATGAAATAATAAAAATAGGTAATATTTTATTTATTATTGTTTAGGCTTATATTTCTATTTAAGGGTAGTAAATATTGAGAATAGTTTAAAAATCGTTGTTGTGTATAGTTTTTTATTATTTTAGGTTGTAATAAGAATGGTAGGTTTTTTAAAACTATATTGAGTCTTTTGTTTCCATGATTTTGGATTTATTAATTGATGTCAATAAGATGTTAAGAGTGATTTGAATATTAGATGTTAAGAGTGATTTGCATATTATATTGTTATTAAAGATAATGTGCATGCTGGAAATGAAACATGTTGTTCAATTCTAAATTTAATGTTATAAACTTAAAGTGATTCTAAAATATTTAAGTGAGAATTTAATGTTGCATGGTGATTAATTGAAAGTCATTTTATTATGGAAAATTTTATTTGAGTGTTTTTAGCAATAGGATTAATTATGTGAGTTGGTCTATCATGAGATATGACCTAATAATCTAATCTTAAGTGCATCTAAACTTATTTAAAGGAGGTGAGTAGCTTATTTTTGGGGGGTTTAAAGTAATTGTGGTAATAAATTTTGGATTTATTGCTAAGTTAGGTTTCTCTTTTGAGAATTGTGTAATTTGACCCAAACCATAGTTCCTTCAAAGCATTGAAAAACAAAGCGTTCATCCTACACTATTATGACACTTTGAGATAGTGTGTGCTAACCATCTATTATCCTCATTAGTTAGGTATATGAGGTAGGAAAGTATCATAGCTAATATACTAGATCTTAAACTATACCATAACTTAAAGGATAGTTGTATTCTTTAATGTTCTTGGTTGTTTGTGAGAGTGCCACCTCTAGAAGTGATAAACATAGCATGTAGAATCAACGACAGACCATTTTCACATTGGAACATATGGATTATAGGTGTCGATATTCAAATTCCATCCTATAGAATCAAGGTATAGGGATTTTCTTGTGACCTCCCCACAAATTTGAAGGTTGTGGCCATTTTCATGTTTTGTTTTAAACTTAGTCCTTATTTTTGCATTCTTGGATTGACATCTTGTGGCTTATTGGTTTTAGGGATAGTTGTTAGTGTGTTTGATAGAATCTATACTACCACTAGAGCTTAAGGTCCCTACAGACAAGTTACTACTAGCATCTCCAACAATGCATTTGTTTGGGATGAAAAGCACCCATGAATGTATATTTTCCCAACAATGTGCTATTCAATTGTTAAATGCTTAATTAACAGAAGGAAGAGGGATTTCTTCAAAGCATGTTAAAACATATTAAGTGTTGTTGTCATGCTTAAACTTATAAATATATATATAATATATATAATTATATATATATATATATATATCTATAACATCCCCCCGTAACCTCGAATGAAAATGTATGGAGTTAGAAAAATTTTACAGCATCTGCCAACATGTAACTTTCTAAATTACTTTCCATATTCCTTCAATGACCATTAGATAAACCAACATCATTACATAGAGTAATCTTTAGTAAAGGAATATTAAGTTACGCAACCATTAACTGCCACTATTTTAGCATATTAGCTTAAACTTCCTGATGTAACCTTGCATCAATTCCACGACTCTTTTAACTCAGTTAGTTAATCAAATTCTTGATAATATAAATCTCATATCATGCGAGGAATCAACATCATGAAAATGGCACAATAAGCAACCATATTGTTAGACACTGATATACCCTGGAAACCCCGTAGGGTGAAAACCAACAAACATTTAATTTTATTATTAAACGCTTATGAGGGTGTTCACCTCTCACTCAATGGTTTGTAAGGGATTCCATTCCTTGACCATTTTCATAAAATATTATAAAGAAAAATAATATTAAATACAACATATCTAGCTAGAAGCTCTTATAATCATCATGATGTCAGTTACCCACAAATCCTCAATCTCTATATCTTTGTGGTCTGGTTGTTCCCATCAGTGTACCATCCTACATCTGACTCTACTCAATTTGCATGGATCATTAGTTCTTTACTAGCCACAATGTTAAACATAATTCATCTTTTGCATACGTCGCAATCTTTTCCTGCAACTACTACTGTCAACAACCTTGATATCATAATTATATTAAATATTTATCAAACCAATAATAAATCTATACTAGTGATGTTTCATCATCTAATCATGTGCATTCATGAAATGTAAACAAAATATCCCGACATGCTTCCTTTAACAACACTGTACATGCATTAGTTATAAGCATATATTGACCAAAGCATGTCTATAAAAAAAATACCACATTCTTTATGTTAACATATTAATTATGATCTCCGTGCATGCGATTACATAAACTTTATCAAAATAAATTAGCCCTTTAGTTATTACTTTTGGTGCATGCAAATTTATAAAAGAAAGCTAATTCAATAGATGTTGTTCCTATGCATGCAAATGCAGATGTTTTCCAAAAAGAATCTTCCCAAAAGAAAGCCTAACACAATAGAGCATGCAATGACATGCTTTGTTTTCGAGGAAATCCAGCACAATATGGCATGCAAAAACTTGTTTTCTTTTCTAGAAAACCAATACAATAACACATACAAATACATGTCTTCTTTTCCAAAAGATTAATCCACCACTATCCATATATATACTCTAAAGAAGCCAATACATTACTATGATTTTTGTGCATGTAAATTCATTTTCTTTCCCAAAAGAATCTTTTGAAGTGAAAGCTAACACAACATGCTATCATTTCTCGCATGCAATTTATATTTTTTCCAAAGGAAAGTTAACACAATCTTGAATGCAAATTCATAAAATTTCCAAAAGAAGTATGTCGCTATAGCCATTCTTTTCGTGTATGCAAAATAACACATTTCTTTCGAGAAATATCACTCAATAATTATTCTTTCCATGCATGTAAAATAGATAGTCCTCTAATACATTAGTCATTCTTTTCATGCATATTTCTTTTCAAGGAATCGAACACCATAGTTGTGCTTTTCATGCATGCAAAGATCATATTTCTTATCCAAGAGATCAAACACAATAGTTATATTTTTCATGCATGCAAATAAAATATTTATTTTTAAGAAATATCAAATATAATAGTTCTATTTTTTGCATGCAAATATAAACTTATTTCTTTTCAAGAAATATCAAACATAATAGTCCTATTTTTGTGGATGCAAATAACTTATTTCTTTTCAAGAAATATCAAACATAATGGTCATATTTTTGTGTATGCAGATAACTTATTTTTTTTTGTTTCAAGAAACAATTATTCTTTTCCCTGAATGCAAATATATTCTTCTATAATGCAATGGCTATTATTTGAGCATGTAATAAATATTTATTTTTCAAAAGAAAAGAAACATAATAACTATTACTTTTTGGATGCTAAACACATATTTCTTTCCAATGGAAACTAACTAAATCTTGCATGCAATACAAATTATTTTCCAAAAAGTACTAACATAATAGTTATCTTTATCTCTTTATACATAAAAATACAAATTTCCTAGTCTTTTTAGAATAACAACATGGGTAAACTATAATTTCTTGACATACAAATTGATGAGCTCTTTTTAAGAAACCAATCTAATTAATTTTATTATTTTCACACTCCATAAAAACCTACCAATAATTACTATAGTTAATTTATCTCCAGAAAATAATATAAAAATCTTTTCAAAGAATACCCTTGTTAACTTATCTTTTTCTTCTAATAACTTTGCAATATTTTCAAGAATATAAAGCTTGATAATCTCCTATTTGAATTAGGGATTAATGTACTATCCATCCCATTCCGCCAAAAATGTTTTTGTTTTATTTCAAAAACCCTTTTTAGTTACAAATCTCATGAGAACACTAAAATTCCAAATACTAGTGTGTTTGGGATAGTTAGTGGAAGTTCCAAATAGTGGAAAAGGAAAGAAAAAGTTTAAGAGTACATATGTTTACCTTAAATTATGAGGTTAGGTTTTCTAAACTAAAAATAAAATATAAATATTAAAGTACACGAAAACCAGACGAAAATTGGAAATGGCACTTGAAAAGAGCATATTTCAATATTTTAGTAATATGATGTGATTTTATTATAGATTATTAATCTTTCTATCTTTATAAAAAATTCATTGCTTTTTATTTGTGAACCTTGTTCAATCCTAAAAGAATGAAATTCCTAAGCATAGTTTGTGTCTTAAATTTTGTTTAAATAGCAAGAAATAAACCTAATTTGCATCATAGATTAAATCAAAGTAAAGCGTGGAATGGAAAAATGCCATAAGTTAATGATTTTAATATGGATTTTATTTAAATCTTCAATAATACATATAGTTATATATATGCATAGAATTGAATGAAATGGTTTTTAGCCACAAGGTCATGGTTCTTATTATCTAGGTTAATCTAGTGTTTCCACTAGTAACACATCCACCTCCTTCTTCTTGATCTCTTCAAGTATATAATAATGGAGGTTAACATAGTGGATTATTCTTAGGACCCCTAAGAAGGCACCTAGATCTAGGCGTCCCCACCATGGGATCATCCCTCCCATCTCAACGGCCCCTTGCGGGATGTCCCTTAGAGCTCTTCGATAACACCCCTTTTGCTACAATGCCCTGCTTGCATACCAGTTCCTATAGACTTAACATCCACTTGACAACATACCCATCTCCTAATTCTTTTCCCTCCCCCCACCTCACCCCACCCCCTGACATATCCACCATTCCTCCTCTTGGTTGCATGTCCCCAAATAACCTTATTTTACCCTTGCTACATTCATTATTGGAAGAAGACAGAGTTTGAGCTAAAGGAGGAAGAATCAAACTCTACAAACGAACAAGAATCAAAAGAGGAAGAGCCACAAACATCAGTTTTGAGAAGATCGGTTCGAGAGAGAAGGAAACCAGAAAGGTATAATCCATCTACTTTCTATTCAATTTTTTCTTTACCTATTACTGATGATGATCTTAGAACTGTCAAGGAGGAAATAGATTCATAGGATGGAAAACTCTGGAAAGAAGCCATGGTTGATGAAATGGCATCTTTGGACAAAAATGAGGCTTGGGATTTGGTGGAGTTGTCGGCTAGAAAGAAACCCATTAGAAGCAAATGGGTGTTTATGAAGAAGATGAATGCATAAGGCAAGGTGGAGGAATACAAAGATCGGTTGGTAGCAAAAGGTTATTCCCAGGTGTCGGGAATTGATTTTGGTGATATTCTTTTCCTTGTTGCCAAGTTAGCTTCTATTATATTACTTTTATACATTGTTGTTGCTTTTGATTTTGAGGTAAAATAGATGGATGTGAATGCAACATTTCTTCACGGGGATTTGAAAGAAGAGATCTAGATGAAGCAACATGAAGGCTTTGTGGTGAAGGGTAAAAATTAATTGGTATGTAGGTTAAAAGAGTCTATATATGGGTTAAAATAATCACCAAGGATGTGGTATCAGAAATTTGATACATATATACGGGGACTTGGCTTCTCAAGAAGAAAAACAGAATACTGTGTGTATTTTAAATTAATTGGTGATCGTGTTATTTATTTGGTCTTTGTATGTGGATGATATGTTGTTGATCGGAAATGACAAAGAAATTATCTAGGATTTGAATACTCAATTGTCCTCCAAATTCGACATGAAGGATCTTGGTGCTGCAAACTGTATTTTGGGCATCGAAATTAAATGAGATTAGGAAAAGAGGAAGCTTTGGCTAAACCAGATGAAGTATATCAAGATAATATTGTAGATATTTAATATGTAGGACAGTAAACCGATGAAGGTTCCTATTCATGTAGGTGTAAAGTTATCTTCTAAAATGTGTCTCAAGACATAAGAAGAGGAAGATGACATGTCTCGTGTTCCATATGCAAATGCAGTCGGTAGCCTGATATATGCAATGGTCTGTACTAGAGCAGACATTACACATGTAGTGGGAGTATTAAGCAGGTTTATGTCAAAACTAGGGAAGGATCATTGGACAATAGTGAAGTGGGTTTTCAGTTATTTGCGTGGCACTAGCGATTATGGTTTGTGTTACCAAGGAAGACCATGATTGGACAAAATTTTGGACATCCATGGCTTTGTTGATGCAGACTGGATTGGATATCTAGATCAAAGAAGATCTACAAGTGGGTATGTGTTTAACCTATTTGGTGGAGCAGTCAATTGGATGAGCAAAAGATAGTCCCTTGTGGCGCTTTCAACTACAAAGGCTGAATACATGACAACCACTCATTCAAGCAAGGAAGTATTTTGGTTGCAGAGATTGTGTTCAAGTATGGGATTGGTACAACGAGCTATAAGGATGGACTATGACAACCAAAGTGCAATTTTCTTGGCAAAAAACCCTACTTATCATTTAAATACAAATCACATTGATGTTCAGGATCACTTTATGAGCGATATGGTTGAGGACAAAAAGGTGTTGTTGGTAAAGGTGGACCCTTTGAAGAATGTTGCAGGTGCATTGACAAATTTTTTGAGCATTGAGAAGTTTTCTTGGTGTAGAGAAACAATGGGCATTGCAGGTCTCGACCAATGACTAAGCTCTCTTGTGACCCCTTGTGCGAAAAGCAAATAACAAGTGGGGGAATGTTGGGCGAGTGTTATGTTCTTTCCACGACTAGTCCCACACGTTGTACGCTGCAGCGGGTGTAGCGGGGGGATCACAGGGGGGCAGGTCCAAGGATGGGGGACATACCTAAAGATGGTGGGCAGACCTACCCATGGTTTTGTGCATGGGTTTTGCACATGGTTTTGGGCATGATGGTTTTCTTCCCATGGTATTTTCTAGATCCGATCAAGGGAACTACGTATCCAAGGGAAATTTTTCGTGTATATCTGTTTTATGTTCTCGCCATTGTTTATTTTCTGTTTTAAGAATTTGTTTGCAGGTAATTTTTGTACATGTTTAAAACCTACATAATAATACTTTGATATACTTATTATTTGCGGAAATATAACAAATACCTAACTTATGTTGCATGTAGTGCTTAGTGAAAAGATATTGCGACATACATTGTTTTATGACAGTTATTATTTGTTTTAAAAAAAATGTGTGTAATAAGAAGTTGTGACATTCATGTTATTAGATTTCATTTACTCTACAATACTAATAAATTTGATGCATTTTATCTTTCATTATTTTTGGATAATCTTATATAGACATGGCATGTTAATATTAGAGATAATTAAATAAGAATATTTTATGAGTGAAGGTTACTGATTTTTCTTTGAAATTTATTCATTTCATTCTTTTAGAAATTTTTGAAAAAAATAAAAAATTTATGTTTAATTTTTTTAGGATGTATATTCTCGATTTTTTTTTATTGATTTTATATATTTGAATTTTTTTTTGTGGTGGATTTGAATTCGAATTGAATTCGAATTCAAAATTTGGTACTATTATTTTGAGTAATCACCAATAAATGTTTTTATTTATAAAGTTTTATTTTTATTTTTATTGCTTTATATATTTTTTACAGTTGGCATCAAAATATTTTATTCAACATGGTCCACATTTTCCATAGTTAAAATGTTTTGTTTTTTTGTTTTTTTTTTTTTTTTTTTAATATATTTTTTAATAGGCACCTGTATGGAAAATATAAAATATATCTCCATAGAATAGGATCTCCCCTATCTTTATATATGTGTATAAAGTTGACATCGAAACATTAGTTTACATGGATATGTGAGTTAAAATGGATATTCACATATTTTATTCCAAATGCAAGTTGAAACATGAAGGAATTACACATTTTACTCATATTGGAAAGCATAATATAAGTTTCCTAATTTCAATTTTTTTATCTCTCTATATAAAATTGATATAAAAATAGGTTAGGAAATTAAACTGTTTTATTTATGGTTGACATTGACATAATTTTTTTGATATTAATATTTAATTTTTAAATACTACATCAATTATTTTTTTTGCAATTAATATTTCTTTTTAAATACCACATCAACACTATATTGAGTATGGAAGAATTTTATATATCCTTCTTAGTGTGTTGTAATATCAATATTATTTTAGATGTCACATATAAAATTCAGCCAAAT
>APFE031656440.1:66650-84397 GCA_000404065.3 Pinus taeda
TTATTGAATTTAGAAGTTTATTTTACAACTCAGTATGATGTGTAAGTATGTCTGCTTATCATCAAAGTTGAAATTTTGTTCATGTTAGCCAAAATAAAAATCCAAAAAACAAAATCCTATACAAAACATTTAAATAATGTCTGCTCATAAAAAAATTGCAAGTGAAAAAATTGGATATCTCTAGGCTCATGTTAGATCTCTATTTAAGATGGATCTATGCTGGTATAAAGTAAGTCAAGTCTCACTAGCACAAATTCTTGAGGATGGATCTCATTAGCAAGGTGACCCAAGATTGTACCTCACTTGTTGCGCCCGTGTTAGGGGGAGGAGACATGCTAAAATCCAGGGGGAGGAGACATGCTAAAATCCAGTCAGCTTGGGGGTGGTCAAGTGTGATCCCCGATGATTGAGAGCTTAGATACGCTTCGGAATGATTTTGATAACTTAGATACCCCTAGTCACTATTTCTCAAGCAATAAGTCAAGCCTAAATAAACACAAATCACTTGGAAAACAAATAAAAAAATATTATATAAAATTTAAAATTCAAATTTTACTAATCAAACCAAAAAAATGTATAATTAAATTGTTAAAATTTATAAAAGTATATACCTTCTCTATTTATCTAATTTAAATGTACATATTTTAGTCATTAAATTTACTCAAATACTATCATCCTATCATAATTGCGGTTGTATACATGAATTTGCAAAAAAGTGAGGAGATTGAGTTGATAGTGACCCATCTCTCCCAACTTATTTTTTCCTTCTATTTTTGTAATTTTGCTCAAAAATAAATACAAAAGCTTCACCCCTAAGTTTTGTATGTAGTTGCCAGATAGTACCTAGCACAAATGCGGAAAAATTTCCTTTGAATAATTTTAATGTTGCTGCTACGTTGCAACCTTTGATAATAAAAAATGACAAAGCTAGAATTCAACCCAATTTGAAATTATTATCATTGCGGAATAACAGAGGAATGAAATTACGATTTGCGATTTGCGTGGAGGAAGCTTCGCAAAATTCGTGAATGGACGACATCGTTAAAAACAAAGCCGTAGCAGTAGCATGCGCCACGGGCAGCAAATCAAAGTGGAAGCGTAACGAATCAGGCTCTGCCATTGACTACTTTTTAATAAACATATGTGGTCATCCCCGCCTGCATCTCATCCCTTCGATCCCATCTGTCATTTTGACTTCACTCTCAAGACTCTGCGGCTCAGCCGAAATCAGAAGCCATGAAAACCAGCAAAGACATCGTCACTTCCTCCTCCACATCATCCACAATGCGCTCAGCAGTGCTCTTCTCAGTGCTGCTACTCACAGCCCTGGTGTCTCTGTTCTTCTTCCTAAACACCTCAGACTTCAAACAAATTGTCCTTCGCAATACAACGTGGTACACAGAGCAGCATTCACAGACAGCAAACTCAAATTCTGCCACTGTTGTCAAAACAGAGAATGGAACTTCATCCATCATCAATGTGCGAGGAGCCCAGATCTTCATCAACTGCACCTGCCCTGCATATGTTGAATCCAACAAAACAGGGGACTGCAACCGTGAGCTCAGTTCTCCAATGGAGACCAGGCCTGATCAAGATCCTCCCTTCAGCATTTTGATGGGAATCCTCACTCGTGCAGATCTATACGAGAGAAGGCATTTTCTCCGCATGATCTATGGAATACAATCCACAAAGCACGCGAGAGTGGATGTGAAATTTATTTTCTGCAGTCTGTACAAGGATGACCAGAGAATCATGGTGGCCCTGGAAATCATGAGATACAATGACATCATAATTCTGAATTGCGAGGAGAACATGGACAAGGGGAAGACTTATAGCTATTTCTCCAGCCTGCCCACCATGGGAATTCGCTATGACTATGTCATGAAAGTAGACGATGATGTCTACTTCCGGATTGATAACTTGGCAGAGTACCTGAAGCCTCAGCCCAGAGAAGATTCTTACTTTGGGTACGTTGCTTCCTGTCAAAATATGGATCCCTACAAGAATTACATGTCTGGATTGGGCTATGGGCTCTCCTGGGATCTGGTGGAGTGGATCCAGAATTCTCCCATCGCTAGGAATAAGAGTGAAGGTACAGAGGATCTGACTGTTGGGGCATGGTTGGATGAAGGGAAGAAGGCTAAGAATAGATTCACTGCTAAGCCTGCCATATATGACTTCCCTGGCAGCAATGGCTTTTGCTCCCATGACTTTATTCCTGATACTATCGCTGTTCACAAGCTTAAGAACAGGGAGAGGTGGTTTGAAGTGCTAAAATACTTCAATGTCACTTCTGCTGTTAAGGAGTCCAAGTTGTATCATCTGTGATATTAAGGTTGCAGACCTTAAGTTGATTGAAATTTTTAGTTTGATTTGGAAAGTGAGATCAGGAGGCCTGTGAAGGGCTGGATGATAGGATTGTTTTGGTTTATATATCAGATAATTGTAATTTTTATTAGTATTAATGATCGTGGGATATAACGATTCAGTATTTTGGAGTTTTGGTGTTTAGAATCGATTTGCAAGTAGTGTTATTTGTTTTCAAATTTCTGGAAGCATCACCAATAAGTCAATAAGTTAGTAGTGTAAAAAGATATAAATAATACTAAAGTAAATCTCATCATCAACTCGACCTCTGAAATTTTAATGTTTAAAATCGATTTACAAATACTCCCACCCTTATACTACATCTCAATAATAACAACTTGCAACCTCTTATTTTCATTAGTATCTACAAGAAGATCATGTTAAGGATGAGGCATCACAACAGTGGAGTTACTTGCATTCGTAAAAAAAATCTATTGGAGTAATAAAGAAATTCCATGATTATCGTTGCTTGTTTGCCAAAATTATAGATTGTTTTTGAAAATAATGAAGATTAGTGTTTTGGTGATTATGGTTATTGCGTTGTTAATAATAGAAATGTGAAACTTTTGGTTTTAAAAAAATATTCTAGAAATAAGTTGTAATGTCAATTTAAGGTTTTATCAAAAATATCAAATGTAAAGCATTTGTATTTCTTCTCAATTTTATCTTTTCTAAATAGTAAGTTGCAATATGATTTTCTTGGCAAGATAGCGCGTACTATCCATGGATCTTAGTGTCTACAATTTACTACTCTTGGCTGACTTTAGTCTTACTTGGCTTGGCTATTGGGGTATAAGGTGTATGAGCGGAAAGAAATGAGGTGGAGAAGGAAGGAATTTTTTTTATTTTTATTTTTTATATAGAATATAATTTAAAGTTAAGTTAGGAAAATCTAAAGTTTTTTTGAGTAGTTTTTTTCTTTTTTATCCTAAGTAATTAAGAGGGGCTTAGCCATGTGGAGTATTTAGTGCATGCACGCTGGTTAAATCAAATACTATGCTTACCACTTTGTATGAAATGAGATGTTACTCAATGGAGGCCAGTAAGTACAATGTATTTTGGTCATTGGCATAACAATATTTCACCATATTCATGTTATGATGTTTATGTTCATGGTTCCTAATTTTTATGTGCGTTTTTTTATAGTCAATGCAAGCAATGGGGTCATAGTGTTTCTATTTGCTATACAACTTGTGACTCCATTATTCCTAGCTAGAGTGGAAATCATACACTACTTAATTTGACTGGCATATTTGTTGGTTAGCAGCGACCCTACCCCTCAGCCTTGCAAATTATTCACATCTCAATGCATGCCTAACCCTCCAACCTGAGCAAGTCAAAATTCGCTAGGTTTGCTTTCTTATTAAATGGTGGTTTGCCTTCAGTCTCCATCAACGCAATCAACATTGGTTATTCAGTAGAGCTATCAACATCAAGGGAAACTCTTCCTCCTTTAATCGCCACTGCTTGCATGTCTCACTTTGCTCTGAATTATTGAATTGTGGAGTTTTTGGGACTTGGGCTTGTTTTCCCCTTATGGGTTTTCTATTCCACCTCTATATCTAGTTCCTAGTGTTGTTTGCCTAATTTCGTTTAATAGTTGGTCCTCTCCCTCCTCCACTTCCAATGCCATTCGCTCAAGGTCATTGAATTTCCTTCCTTCACTTAATCCATTTCAATTTCATAGTCTTTCAGGGCCCTTTCTTTGGATAATCTTATGCCTTCCTCCCTCTTAGACCTTATATCTCCTTCTCTGCACCACCTCTCACCCATATTGTATCTCATCTTTCGATATGCTGACCCTCCCTACTCCTTGTATCAACATGCTACATGGCCACTCTATTTCAAAAAACGAGGTAGATGTGGTTGTGCCTCTGTCTCTGGTTAATAGGACAATCATATTTCTTCAAGCTCTCAATTTCACACACAAGCCCAAGCCCGAGAGACCATGGCTCAATACCATGAACTCATCCCTGAGTTAAGTTTGCAAGAAATTGAATGTGTGGAGACAAAGGTCTATAGGAAAAGGTGTTGCACCCCAGACTATCATGTTGATGCAACCACACAGGACTGGACATCAGATATTAACACCTCTACTAGATCATGTTTCTTTGGGTACATGCAAGGTGTGAATGTTTACTAGCACACCAAATTACTACTAGGCCATGTTCTTATGGACAATACCAATCACCAACAGAAAAACTCAATCATGTTCTCTAAGATGGAAGATTGATAGCTTCAATGATAAACTTACCACTGTCATCATAGGCTCATCCAACCACTCCTTATCCATAGATAAGAAGATTGTTCAACCAACTCCACAACCCAGAGACTCGATCCAATAATCTCCATGTCTTAATATTTTCTTTATTCTCTCTAAAATATTTTCCCCTGGGGATTACATCATCATCATGAATCATATTGGTTCTTTTAAAATTAATTTTGTTAGTAAATTTTTTGTTTTGAGATCCATTTTTACCTCAAAATTTCCCTAATGGAAAATCACGTCATAGTAACTTGAAGAAAATCAAGGATATCATGTTACAATATAATCAATTCCAAGTCTTGATATTACATCAATATATTCTCATGAGGAAGTTATAAGCTTCCAAAAGTACAATTTTCGGTTTTTAAAACTTTGGTAATTTTATAGAAATGCACAATAAAATAATCTATTGTATATTGGTGAGTTTTGAGGCCACATTTTCATGATGCTTATGATTCCTTATACCTTCTAATTTACTCTAGAATCGTGAAAAAGGATCATATATCAAATAAAGCTATTAAATTACAAAAAACAAGGTTTATGCATAATAACTATCTTGATTAGCAATGTTCTTGCATCAAATTTCCTTGGTTGGAAAATGTGAGCATATTTTTCACAAAGTTATTGATAAATAAGAAATAGTGATAGTTGCATAATAGCATAATCCCTACCTCTTTTAATGGTTATCGGTGTGTTGACACAATTAAGGTAGTGTGGGGTTTGCACTTTTACTTTATGAAATCAACTTTCTGTACAGAATGACAATTCTCATTTATGCAAACTGCTATAAAGGATATTGCCTATCGATCCCTCCGCGCTTTCAAACTAAACACTTTAACAATGTCCTGATTACACGTCAATTTTCCAAAACATGAGATTAATTGATTTTACTTGAGTTTTCACCAAAATGTTTACACAAAACAAGACAGTGTGTGGAGAGGGAATGTGTGAGGAGGTATGGATGTGGGAAATAATGGTTCTCCTTTGCATATTCCTCTTTTGCACATCCGTTCAATATGCTATGATGAATACTAGCGAGATTAATAATTCAAATCTCAGATCATTCAAATCTTTGTGTCAAATAAAGTGAAGATTAATTTTTTTTAGTTTGTGCCAAATGGAAGTGTGCAGAAGGAGTGTCTAATAGGGGGAAGGTATGTGCAGGTGCAAAAACTGACATATAATGGTTCTCTTGCACATATTGCTCTTCTACACATGAGTTAAATTATGAAGCTAATTTTAAAATGTGAATTTAAGATTAATTCTAAAGATATGAGATGAGTTTCAAAATGCCAAAGTTTTAGTGCAGCATGGAACAATAGAAAACTAAATTATGGTCTATTTAAAACTAAAATTAAACTATAGTAGAGTAGTATTTTATGGTGTGAAATCCTCGTTTAAATATGTCAATTTGTTAAACTTGAGATTGATTGATTTTATGTGACATTTCGCCAAAACGATTTAACGGAACGAGGCAGTGTGTAGAAAAAGTGTGTAGAGGGGAATGTGTGTAGAGGTGTAAAAGTGGGGGAATAGAGTTTCTCCCATGCATTCTCCTCTTCCACACTTCCTTTCAATCAACTAAAATGAATATTGGCGGGATTAATAATTCAAATCTCTAACCATTCAAAATTTTGTGTCAAATAAAGTGAAAATATCTCTAACCAACAACTCACCTATAACTAAAATAGGCAACAAAACTACTAATGTCCAAGCCTTGAGGATCACGCAAAAAAATATCAATATATATAGTAAAAAAGTAACTAATGTATTTTAAAACTAAATACATAATACAAAAGTTATAATACAAAGTAACTGATATATTTTAAAACTAAATACATGATATAAAGGTTATAATGCATGATAAAGCATAAACAAATAAATAACCATTTAAATGAGATATTAGTAATTTATACAGAGCTCACATTTTCCTCATTCATAATTATGAAGTTTTGAAAGACCTATCAAAACACGTTATATGGAATTACATACCCCTAAAAGTATATTATCTATATGGTTATAATATCGCAAAATCAAAAGCTTTTTTGAAACTTACATGACCTATACAAACATGAAAGGAAATAATGACCTAACATTTGCATCATTTAAAAATGAAAGGAAATGATAGCCTAAGCATAACATGTTGTAAGTGGTAGTGTTCCAATATCTCCTCCTTCACATTACTTAATCTAGAGTTAAATTACCAAGGTGATTAGATGAGTGACAATAAAATGGTATTAAAACAAAGAATGGCCCAAAGCAATGGTCTCAACAACCTTCCTAACCACACATTTTCTTTACTTTGAAAATACCTTCCTAACCACACATTTTCTTTACTTTGAAAACATGTTGATGTAACACCATATTGTTTTGGGACACATGTAGTGACATGAGGATGGAAAAGCCACTTAATGGTGTGAATGGTTAGAAATCAAGGAGGAATTGCTAGTGTTATCACACTTTCTGAGGCTTGCTCATACATCGAGGGTCCATTAGTTGATGCTTTTTCACATTTTGGGATTACAAATTATGCTTCCTCACGGGTACTCATGCATCCAAGTTTAAGCACATTTTATGGTTCAGATAATATTGGGATTGTAACAACCTCCACAAAGTTGTTTCTTTCAATGAAGAGGGATGATTTTATATTTAAAATCTGAATATTCATTGGAGAAGATTAATGAAATGTGTTTGCTATAAAAGATACTTTAGAGCGAGGGAGGCTGTCGATTTACTTGAGAGCGAGGGAAGCTCTCGATTTTCGTTTATTTGTACTCTTAAGTCAATTAATCACCTAACAGTTTGATTATATATATATAGGTCTACAAAGTCAGCTACTTACCCAACATAATTCAGGGGTTAAGTTCTCGTTGGAGGTTGTTTTTATTGGTAGAGTTCATGAATCGTTGCTCACTATAGATATGCACAAAAGTTTGTGAACCCATCAACCATAACATTTTCCTTTTAAAAATTTATGTTGTAATTGATATTTGAAAATGAATTTGATGCATAATGATACATTTCAAATTATTAGATGATGTAATTTTATTTATGTAATTGTATTTTAGTGAAAAAGTCAAAAACTTACTTCTTTAGACTGTCTAAAAATAAATATTCTAAATTGTAATATATTTTCCCATCCTCAATTAAAGTGATTTTCCAATAAAAGGAAAATCAAGTACAATAGCCTAGCAATTAATTTTTTTTGTATAGTACACCAATTAAGTTTTTGTTGGAGATTATTTTTATTAGTGGATACTTTTCCACTTTGAGCTATGGGACAAGGTTCATGAACCCATCAATTCTCTCCATTCCTTTTAAAATTTATGTTGAATTTGAATAATCCAATATTGAATTGAGTATATACACACAATTAAATAAATATCAAATTATTAGTGCAAAATTTATTTTCTTTTTTTTCTTTTTTTTTTCCTTATATATTGGATGGTTAAATTTTATATATTTATATATATATATATAAAATGCAGAGTTGATTTTTATTCCGAGTATATTATTGATTTTAGTGTTAAAATTTATTAATGATATAAATATGATTTAACTTTCATTACAACTTCCATTTGAACATGGAGTTTTGCCTCCAACTTAGCATTGTTTTTTTTACCATTTTAATACTAAGTTTTGTTTCTAATTTAGTATCACATTTTATTTCCATTTTAGTATTAAATTTTGCTTCTATTACAATTTTAGTGTTGGGATTTGAATATGGAGTTTTGCATCTAACTTAATCTTGAATTTTTTTACCATTTTAATACTAAGTTTTGTTTCCAATTTAGTATCACATTTTACTTCCATTTTAGCATTAAGTTTTGCTTCCATTACAACTTTAGTATTGGTTTTGTTTATATTACAGTTCCACTTTTATACCAAGTTTTACTTCCATTTTGGGTTTCCAATTTAGCTCTATGTTTATCTTCCAAATTATCTTTCACACTAATATTGGATTTTTCTTCCATTTTATCATCATGTTTTGCATCCATTTTTTCTTATTTATATTCAAGCATTACATTTATATTTTTTTTCCTTTTTTTCCCTTTTTTTTAATTTTTAATTTTCTTTCTTTCTTTTCATTTTTCTTTTTTTCTTCCCATTTCTTTTTATGTCTAGAGGAATTGGCAATGGGGTTGGTGTATAAATTTTTCTACAAATCAGAGAGCTTTGATACCATGTAGAAATTTTGAATAATATGACACTTATTCACAGAGATTATCCTGATTATACAGTAATTGCGGAATACATGCATAATACATAATCTCCTCTACGTTGATAATCAATTTGCAGTATTAAAGAAACAATCGCATGCGCACATTGAAGCATCAATCACACATATCAACACAGTATGTACCCGGGGAAAGCATACAGCTGAAAACCCCCCAACTATCTGTATATTATATTGATTGAGAACATGTAACAATACATAGTTACAATACTCCTCACAAGTACTCAATGCTATCTCCACCTGTTACACACAAAACTAGCTCAGATCTGAATCAATCACTGGCCTCAAATCTTCTCTGCTGCTTCGCCTGCCTCCACTGCGTAATCCTGCATAGAGAAATGGATGAGAATGGCTAATCCAAAATTCATATTCCCTTGGATATACCACGCATCCTCATTGGCAATACTCAATCCATTGATTGTGCAAATCTCATGCACAACTATAGTCACAACTAACAGTTGTCTTGCCCTTTCACTCACCTCTAACACTTGTCTCCACTGAACTGTCCATGCACTGAGTTAACTGATGTATTCTTTAGTTTCTTTATGAGTTAATAATTAGTGAATTAATTAATAAGTAATTTACACCACTCAACACTTAGTCTATTGATCAGTTAGACTAAATACAACTAGTTCAACCAAGTCAAACTGAACACAACTCCATCAACTCCACATCCAACTCCACCAAACTCAACCAGTTGAGTTCTAACTGAAGTCCTGCATGCAATAGCTCAAGTAACCCAAAGGAACAACATATTTCCCAGCTAGTTGCATGTGCCACATCTGTAGCTCGAATTGAAGTGCTCCAAGAGAATAAGATAATGTTTATAGTCCAAATATTATTAAGCGCTAATACTATTCGACTGTTCTATATTTAGACTGACAGTACCTCCGCTGTTGTCTAAAAATATAAGTTCATCTATTTGTACCAACATGACCAATCATCCATAAACATCATCCTGCAACTCATAGACCATGATCCATATGTCTAAAATTAGACATAGTCTAAAAATAGACTTTGCACCAAAAATAGTCAGTGGGTCCACTTAGTGAAGGCGACTTCTTTTCACTAAGCTCCATCATCTTGTTGCATTTTCAAAAGTTGGTGTCGTACTGACATGACACATGGTCGATTTTGACTGCTACCACTATAATCCCAAGGTGAACTGCATTGCCCCTAGAACATGGACATGGGTAAGCAACCAAAGATTTGAACATGAGACCTTATACTCACATTTTCTTTACATTTTCACAGACTTGCTAAATGAAGTATGAGGAGGGGCGCTATTACATATATGACTTATAAAACAATAAATTCTGATATTTAAATATAAATTCTAATTTTTATTTATTATATTATTTCAAATGATGCAAATGATGCATTTAGACATCTAAAATAAATACAAATGTTTCTTTTGTTTGTTAGGTTATGTGAATCCTGAGATGACTGGCATGTGCAACATGTGACCTAAGTAGTCATGACCCAGGGACATCTAAGTCATCGAAATCACTTTGGATTGTACTCATCCTAGGCCACACCAACCCTTAGAATGATTAAATTTTTGCCCATAGAGTTTTGAAAAAGTGACCTTTACACAATAGGGTGCCTTAACAAAACACGTTGTCATTTTCTACTTTATGCCTCGTGGGAGAAAGAAATAAAAATATTAAAAAAATATCTTAATTTAAATATATATCATAACAATTATTAACAAAATTAAAGGAAAAATTAACAATATCCATTCAAATTAAAATAAAGTGGATATCGATGAAAACAAGATTATATTTTTAAAACAATGTAAACAATAAAAATATCATTGTACAAATTCGCTAAAACAAAAAGCATCAATAACTTCCCATATGCATAAATAATATAATAATGATAACATCATCATTATTATAAATAAGTCAAAATATAATGCAATTGTTCTCTCTCTCTCTCTCTCTACCCTCCCCCATCCCGCCATGTTTTGTAGTTATTTCCCTCCTTCTCTTCCTCCCTCTCTAAATACCACCCTTCCTTCTATCTCCCCCTTCCTCTCTTTCTTTATCCCTCACTCACTCCTAAAATCCCTCCTCCACAACAACCCCTTTTCATCTCTCTCTTCCCCCCCCCCCTCCCCTTCCCCTTCACACACTCTCTCTCTATCTTTCCCCTATCAAACACACACTATCTCTATCTCTCTCTCTTTGCCCCCCCACCCTCACTCTCTCTCTATCTTCCCTTATCAAACACACACTATCTCTATCTCTCTCTCATCACTCACTCTCTCTCTCCCCCCCCTTCTCTCTCTCTCTCTCTCTCTCTCTCTCTCTCTCCTCTCTCTCTCCCCCTTTAAAATCCCCCTCCAACTCCATCTCTACCTCCCTCCCACTTCCCTTCTCTCTATTTCCCCCTCTATATTCCACATTCATCTCTATCTCTACCTCCCTCCTCTCATTTTCTCTATCTCCCTCATTGTCTCCTCCCCCCATCATTGTCTCTCTTTCTCTCCATCTCTCTATCTCTATCTTTATTTAACTCCCTTTCTCCTTCTCTCCTCTCCTCCCTTCCCCTTCCTCTATTTGTATATCCCTCTCTCCCTCCCTCAATCCTTCCTTCACAACAAACCCCTTCCAACTCTCTCCACCCCTCTCTCTTCTTCCCTCTATCTCCCTCTCTCTCTTCTCTCCAACATTGTCTCTATCTCCCTCCATCTATCCTTATCTCTTTCTCTTCCTCCTTCCCTTCCTCCCCCTCTCTCACTCTCTCCTGCCCCCGTCATCTTTCTATCTCTCACTCATCCTTTCTTTGCATCTCTATGTTTTTATCTCCACCCCAATTCTCAACGAATCACTCACTCACTCACTCACACACACACACTCTCTCTCTCCCCTCCACCCCCCCGCTTTATCTGTCCCTCCCTCCCCCAATCTCTTCTTCATAACAGCCCCCTCCAACTTTGTCTCTCTCTTCCTCCTTTGGTCTCTCACAACTCTCTCTTTTTCCTCCCAACCTCTCTCTCTCTCTCCCTTCCCCACCCTCTTTTTCTTCACACACACACTCTCCCCCTCTTTGGCTCTTACTCACTCACTAAATCTTCTTGAGCACTTTCCCTCTCTCTCTCTCTCTCTCTCCTTTAGCCTTTCTATCTCTCACTCTATCCCCTCACCACAACCACCAAGCCCACCTCCTCTATTTCCCATGTCTCAAAGTTCCTAGTTATAATAATGCATGTGTATTCTTGTTGCTAAGAACACATGTGTTTTTTTAGCACTTTGAATGCACACATGTTTTTTCAATTAATTTTATTTTTTTGCATTAAGTTTATGTGTATAATGAATTCAATTCTTTGTATATAGGTTTGAGATTACCATAATTGGTGATTGCATTGTAAACACATGAGAAAATATTCTATATCTTTATTTTTTGACATTAATTTTTTATAAGCTAGAAAAATCCATTCTCCATCTACATATACAATCTATTATGTAAATTCTAAATATATAATTAAAAGAAAGCAATTAAAAGTGTTTAGTATTTTAAATATATTTTTCTCTTCACATATACTAAAATCTTAAAATGCATCTCTCTTTTATTTCACCTATAATTTTTTTTTTGTCTTTAAACATCCTAAAACAAACTATCTTGTGCACTACAAGACATTGAGACCTATAATATAAAATTAAATTAAAAAAATTGTAATAATGTTAAGTAATTTTTAATTTGCACTAATGGAAGCATATACATTGTAATTTACATGATAAATAACATAATGGTGTCATGAAAACTCAAAATTAGCATAGTCTAACACAATTTCTATAAATAAAATTGTTATGTCCACGAAGTTAATTCATTTTCCTACCTTTTATTCTTTTACACCATCTTCAAATTCATTGTGTAAGTACTTTTAACATCCTTGAAAGATAACATATTACTACTCTTTAAAGTTTACATTGCCATTAATGTATCATGGAAGACTGTCATTAGCTTACACCCACCATGATGCAAAAGAATATTTCTTAAATGCACCCATTTGGTTAAAATTATAATCACCCCATTGAGTTTTGAAGGAAAAAAAAAAAAAACTCGGTTGTTCCAACCAAAAAGATACTAGAGGATAAAAGGGATACTTCATCAAATCCTTAAAAGTAAATAAATATTTATGTATTGAGAAACATGCTAAACCTTAATTTAGATTAATAATTTTAGATTATCATAACAATGAAAGAGATAAACAATAAATTACATCCTATCTATTAGATTAGAGTATATATAGTTTTGAATAAAAAATTCTTCAATGGAAATTCAAAGCTATCCTTTGAAATTGCCCCTGTGTCATTGCCTTTAAAATTGTGAGTACATTGATAGCATTATAAAAATGTAGTATATGTCATTTTAAAAATCCCTTATTACATAATATTTGTAGGGGTTCTCTGTAGAGCTCTATGTCATTGCTTAACTAGCCATAGAGGTACACCTTGGAAGAGTGCTCCATGGACACCTTGATGCTCTGGTTAAGGTCGAGGCTGGCCAGGGTCAAGTATGTGTCTTTAAATATTTTAGTGATCTATCATTGCTAAGTACACCTAATTCCTTACCAAAATGCTCATGAATTTGGTATCCTTGGGGATTTACACTATCACGTTCTTCTTCGCTTCTCTTACTACTAGGCCTCATTTAAGTGGGCCAATATTGTGATCCCACATGCATTTGGAGAAACAAAATGTCTAGATTTGCATCATAACTCCAAACTGTTGTTATAATAGAGTGGTGAAGAAATTCCATGTCTTTGCTATTTAAATAGGATTGATGAAAAACCATTATTGTAGACCATGGCATTGTTCTTCAAAATCATTGAAAGGAATTATTTTTTAGCTATATTGTTGATGCCGAAATTGCAATTTCAAAATAGAAATGTTTTGTTGAAAGGAATTATTTTTTAGCTATATTGTTGATGCCCAAATTGCAATTTCAAAATAGAAATGTTTTGTTGAAAGGAATTATTTTTTAGCTATATTGTTGATGCCCAAATTGCAATTTCAAAATAGAAATGTTTTGTTGAAAGGAATTATTTTTTAGCTATATTGTTGATGCCCAAATTGCAATTTCAAAATAGAAATGTTTTGTTGCTTGGGTGCAGAGATGAAATTAATAAACAAATAACTTGATAAATCAGCATTTCAAAATAGTTTTAAGTTGATTTATTTAATTTATATTTAATTTTAAAATTTCAATGTGCTTTATTTGTGTAACACAGCGCTTAACTGCACCAAAGCAATGTTTCAAAGCAATTTTAAGTTGATTTCTTTAATTTATATTTAATATTTAAATTTCATCGAATTTAAATACTCTGAAGACAATTTAAGATTAGCTTTGCTGGTATCACTGTGAAGCTCTGTCAAACAGTTTGCCAGTTTAAAGTTGATCTTTATTACAAGTTACAAGTACTCAACATTTCAAAACAATTTTAAGTTAAAGTTACAAATATGCTTTAAATAAGTTTACCTTCTTTGTGACGATATATTGGAATATTTGAAATCAACGTAAACTTTCAAATTAGAATATATTTTCATTTTCCATATCATGTAGGTATAACGTCAATATATTTAGCAAAGACAACTCCTATATTATATTATTGTGATCCGAGTATCTAGGCGGTTACCATACCTGTAGCTTTAAGGACACTCAACAACATAGAATTACTTTTAGTTTTTAGAAACAATTTGAATACCAGAAGCCATTCAATTGATTTTGATATTTCTTCCAAAAACAACTTTTCAGGACCCATTTCAAGACCCCTGAGCTTAAGTTGATTTCTGATTCCTTTTGATTCTTTAAATATTCGGAAATTGGACAGACATAAACACGGTCAAAAAATTAACTAGACCGAAATCAGCAATCAACTTAAATCAAGAACTGTACACCTTCCTTAACCTTGTATTCTTAGTTGAACACTAAAATCCTAGGCATGACGAATTCATTCTACAAGCACATAAAAACCCATTTATGCACTCAATTACGTGTGACATGATAAGAATGAAATTACCTCCAATGGGTTGATGGCTCTGTCGTCTATAATTTTGAGAATGTTATCGTTATGCGACTTTATTTGCTTCGTTATGGTTGAAGTTGTGAATGAAACCAAGGCACTATAATATGAATACCCTGTTGGAAATAATACTGAGAGGGGGGGTGAATCAGTATTATCACATTAATAAAACTTTTTCATTTCCAAACTCTGATTCATATATGCTACTTCCACTACTTCTTATGATAAAATTAATTGATCTTCAATGAGTGCATTAAAACATTATTAACCATATTATCAGTTAACAGATGCAGTAACATAGAATAGATCATCACACATAAGGCACACACATGAACACCATGATATAAGGTGGAAACCCAATGCGGGAGAAAACCACCTGCTGCAAGTCATCTCAATCTTCTTCTTAATAAGAAAATCCTTTTACAATATTTGTACTGGTCCAGTCTTATACCAGTATGGGAGTTACAACCCCCTTTGCTCTTGTACTAGCCGATCCATTTACTAGTACGCAGGCTGCTACCTGCTACAATGCTCCAAAGATTCTCCTTTGATTTTGTACTAGCTTAAGTACTAGTACGTAGGCGCCGGCCTACAATCTTCTCTCCTTCAGGTACCACGTTTCATCAATTTTCATACTAGATACACTGAAGCACAACACATAATCTGAAAGGCCACGTTTCATCCAATTTTCATACTGGACCTAATAACCACATTGAAACTCATAATCAAACAACCTTCTGAATCACCCAATCACTAGATCAATACATATACAATGAGAGTCATCAATCAGATCTAGTCCATCAGATCACATGAAGATAAGTCATTAAGAACATAATCAATCACTTCTCAGATTGCTGTTATCAGATCATAATACCAGAAACCAGACCCAGAACACAGCAAGGATAAACATGGACAGCTAATTTGATTTCAAGAGAAGTACGTAGCTTCACCCATGTAATGCCTGCGTACAAGTACGCACTGTTCTTCTGTGGCGCTGCACACCTCCGCAGCTGCGCCTTCTGTGGTGCCGCGCACCTCCGCAGCTACGCCTTCTGTGGCGCCGCACACCTCCGCAGCTGCGCCTTCTGTGGCGCCTCCGCACTGTGCCTTCGGTGGCGCCTCCGCACTGCGCCTTCGGTGGCGCCTCTGTGGCGTCTCTTGTGGCGCCTCCGCACTGCACCTTCTGTGGCGCCTCTGTGGCATCTCCGCACTGCGCCTTCTGTGGCGTCTCCGCACTGCGCCTTTTGTGGCGCCTTCGCATTGCGCCTTCTGTGGCGCCTCCGCACTGCGCCTTCTGTGGCGCCTCTGTGGCGTCTCCGCACTGCGCCTTCTGTGGCGCCTCTGTGGCGTCTCTGCACTGCGCCTTCTGTGGCACCTCGTACCTCCTCAGCTGCGCCTTATTTAGATCTAGACATTACTCCAAGAGATCATAGTATTTCAGATCTAGCTCTCATAAGATGTTCAACCCAAAACATGCTCAAGCCAAATGATCTCCTTTGCTTTATATAGGCAAGCTCTTCATCAAATCATGGATCATGGGGCTCAATAATAATAATAATATAAAACAATACCATGGGCCAAAACCATAATAACACAATTCCGTCGGCTAAATACCAAGAGTTAAACATAAGAAACCCCACGTGTGCTTTTCTCTGCCTTGAAGTAAGTGAACTGGGGGTACGCACCTCCTGAATGGGATAACTGTGGGTATGTACGCACTTTATGTAACACCGGCCTACGTGTACGCACCTTCTGTAAAGTGTACCTGCGTACCCCTTATTTTCTTCAATATTTGATAGCTGATCATCAATCTTTACTGCTGACTTGAAGTACTGTGATCTATCACCTGAATGGGTTGCCATCAAGGACAACACTTTAACCATAATGCCAACAATCTCCCCCTTTGGACTTGATGGCAAAGCTTACTTGTAAACTATCATCTGATCCCTTTTTGTTGTCCGGTAATCTGAATGTATACAAGTGAGATGATCTTCTATGAGAGGGTTGCCATCAAGTACAACACATGCATCATAATGCCAACAATCTCCCCCTTTGGACTTGATGGTAACAACACCAAGTCACTCTCCCCCTTTGACATCAAGGGCAAAGGGTTATGCTCCCCCTAAGAACATGCTCTCCTTGACTATAAACGATATCTGCTGAAGTCTCTGAATGAACTCCCCCTTTGTATATGCCATGGTGCTCCAATCTGATAATGCTCTTTCTGAAATATCTGCTCTGCTATATAGTGTTGTTCATGCTCAAACTCCTCCGACTGTAAGCAAGGTCTGCAAAAGATGTTCTACAAGAAGAACATGACTCTATATATCATAAATGACCTTCCTATCACCAAAAGACTCAATACATACATTCATCACCCAATCCAAGTGGGGATATACCAGAAAATGACAACCAAGAACATTACATCATTCATCCCAGGCATAGTGGGGAAACCAAGATAGGCCGTTACATGACCTTGATATGACTGAAATATTTCATCAAATGACTATAATAGATAGATACACATTATTACATCATGAGTCTTGATATGACCTTTACATCGAATGATATACATGATAAGACACCTAAATAAGATCATGATAAACATCAATAACGACACTGTATGGTCTGCTCCATAGCATATGTCACCAGCAACTTGAATTAGTGCATGAGTCATCAAGATATGTCCGCATCAACTCATCCTTTTGCATAGAATATAGAGTCATTCTATCATATGTGAGAAACACCATAGCCACCCAGATCTGCGTGGACCAAGTATCATCAGTAGGGAAGATCTGCATCAATCAACATATGCACGAAACAACCTATCATCATATAGGTAAGAA
>APFE031656449.1:0-19244 GCA_000404065.3 Pinus taeda
ATTGTACATATTGAAGAACTGGAAGAGGAACTTGTAAGGGATGAAGATGATGTTTCCATGCCCCCTCCCCCTCCCCCTCCACCATCCAGTAGCAGCGCTCGAGGTCCGAGTCTTGTTCCTTTGCTGCCGCCACCTTCATCTACACCCTCACGTGGAGGTTCTAGTTCTGGTCGTCGGTCTGTGCGGGAGCCTCCGAGAAGACCACCACGACCTCCTTATACTCCTGGAGACTCTCGTGGCAAGGGCCACATGTAGATTTATCATTTACAGTTTACTTGTCTTTTTTAGTTTCTATTGGACTTTAGTTTTCATAACTGTTGAGTTTTGAGTCCTTGACTCTGACTCTTGACTCTTTCATATCATAATGATATTTTTTGTAAACAATATATCACTGTGACAATGAAAATTTGAAGTTTGAAGTTGGGCCTTGGCAATTATAACTCATTGGTAATGATTGTGAATTATGAATATGATGCTTCGTGAAAGACTAAATTTGTTTCATTTCATTTCATTATTCATGTTTCATTTTATAAATTTATAACATTTCATATCATGTTAACAGTTAGAAGTTAGGACTTAGAAATATCTAAGATATTACTTCTTGTAATGGTTAAACTTAGCTTACAAGTACCTGTACAACTTTGGTGATCAATGATGATAATTGCTATTGAATTTTTCAATTTTAAAAACTTGAAGTTGAAACTTTATGATTGAATGTGATGAATCATGATTCATGAGACTCAATATGTTGCAGTTGTAATATGTGTAAAATTACTATCTTGTGGACACGGTTGATGACGATTATAATTTCTAGATGATTGATGTGATATGGTTCAATGATCAATCTATGTTTTTTTATGTTTTTTTATGTCTAATTCATCATTCTACATGTTTTTGTTGACATATATGTATCAAAAATTAAAAAATATAAAAAATATATATATTTTTAAAAAATCGCTCCTGGATTCGCTCCCAAACCGGGAGCTTCTAAAAATGGTCGCTCCCGCTCCCCGCTCCCGCTCCCCGCTCTCAAGTAACATAGGTATAGACTCTAGAGACTGCTCGGAACCAATATCATCTAAAGCTAAGGATATAGAGGGTGTCAAAGACCAAGAAATAACCTTTTCCAACCAACAACAACTTCAGTATAACGATGAGGAGCATTCTCCAGGTTTGGATGAGGTATCTAACCAAACCTTAGGTTAGGCAAAGGAGCAATTTGAAGAAGGGTTCAGAGAGTCTTCATTTCAGAAACCCTTATCACCACATCACAATTCAGTATGGATATTTCATTCACTTGAATTAATGTCCCCAGGACCACAAGCTCGATTTGAAGGTTAAATGACTAAGAAATTCCAACACTCAAATCTCATTCTAGGACTAGAAGTAGCAGGGTTGAGCAAAACAAGGAAAGTTAAAGATAAAAGTTGTAAGCTACATAAAGGATCGAAGCCATTTTGATTCTGTAGCCTCAGCTATCAAGCCTTACTTAAACAGAATAAAAGACTAATGTTGTAGAATTGAAATATTAAAAGCAAGCTTCAGAAGAATAAACCCAAACTTAGCAATTTAGGGACCTTATTAGATGCCATGGATCAAGAGAAGGACCCAAAACCCAAGGCACATGGTTATTCAGAGGAATGTGTAAAGGAGGTCCAACAAGCCATTAGTGCTATCCTTGATGACTTCATAACCAATACTTATGCTTTCATTTAGTTAATACCCAGCTTGCCATAGTGGGGGACTAAGGGCGAACTCTTTGACTTAGGAACCATCAATAAGGAGAGTCATCGCCAAGTCGTTGAGAATCTAAAACAAAGGTAGTTTTCAATGTATCTCACTTAGGAAGAGAAATGGAAAGCCGAGATCAAAGAGTATTAAAGATTAGCTGACACAATCCCTAACTTTAAAGCAACATGCATGTCAATTAGCTTTCAAAGATATATCCTATAGAACACCTTCTAGGGTTTATCCTATATTTTTGCATAATCGATGGACTTCAGGGTTTATCCTATATTTTTACATAATCGATGGACTTCATTTAGATTGAGGCAGTTGGTAATGTTGAATTTTCCTTAGGCCCTAGATTTGGTATGAGGCTAATCACGCACACAAACACACGAGGAACCCTCAACTTACAAGCACTTTGGACAGCAGAAATCTTCAGCAGTGAAATTCATTAAGTACATAGAGATTTGATCCCAAATCTCGATTATTTTATTAATCCATCAATAAAATAATCATGAGGCTTCCATACCAGGGATCATGGCCCTCAATCACTAGTATAGCTAGTATACACAGTATACAAAACTAAGGCTTGCAATCCGCTTCTTCAAATCTGCAATCTGCCCAATAAGAAGACAAGAAAAAAACATAATTTGTTGGAGAAGCCCTTCTCCTTAAGCGCTTTCATTCCTCATTTTCCTTAACACTTGGTGGGTCCTTTGCCTCCTTTAACCACATAGAAATACCTCCTTATACTCCTGTCCATCAGCTGCTCACAGAGTATTTGCTCCTTCAAATGCATTGTATACTTAGCCTCAAAACACTCAACTACTCATAGAGATATTGATCCATTAAGATCCTTGTAAGATTATCCCCAAATCACTTAAGCACTCACAATCACTAAATCCTTCTAGATGACTATACATTAGCCCTCGAAAACTCATTGTTCACAATTGCATTTGTGAACAACCTTCATAAACAATACTCAACAACCCTTTCTCCTTGGAACAACCACCTAATTTAACCATCATTGACCTTGCTTGGTTATGAGGTACCTTCATTGGCTCCTACAAAACCTGAGCCTTATCTTCCCTCTAAAACTGTTTGTGGCCACCTCAAAAACCCTTTTCTTCTGCAACCAAGTAACAACAACCTCCTCTTAGCTGCATTCACCACCAAAATATCTCAATTGACCTCCATAAGGGCTTGGTTGCTACTTAATCCACCTTGGCCTTTCCTGTGTACAATCTGAGGGTTAACATCACCTTCCTTAAGCTTACGAACCTCCTTTACCAATGCATAACAAATTCTAATCAAGTGCCAATACGCCCTTTTCTCTGGCCAGATAAAACAAAAATTTTCGGCCATCTATTCCAACAGAGAAAGATGCATGGAACCCTCGACTAGGGACAGACTTAAGCCTCCTTCCTCTTAGACAAAAACCCTCTGTCAAACACATAAATAGACCTCTTCAATGTGTTCTCATCAAGTTGCGGTTTCTCCTCTAGGTTTGTCGTTCCTTGAGATGATTGCTATAGATGTTAGCTCTTCTCTCAGCCCTTTTTCAGACTACTGTTCACAACGGCTCAGGCAGTCGACCTCCTTCAGTAGCGTGGACGGATTTGTTTCTTGGCCTAGATCATGCTCTAAACAACTTCAGCCAGATCTCAGCTCTCTAAAACCTCGGTCCTCTTGCTAATCTTAGACTTGCCTCATAGAACAAGAGTTGTGGGCTTCTCCAAGGATAAACTCGACCTCATGAGTAGAACTCAGCCCTCATAGGGCACTCTTAGCACAAGAGAGGTCACATCTCTCTTGCACACAATGAGTCTCTCCTTGGCTCTCCTCTATTTATCCTCTCTTTGGTCACTTAGGAAAGCTTGAGACTTAGGGTTTTAGCTTCTCAACCCTTTAGAATAAACAATTATTTCTTTTAGGTCCTAAATGTTAGAAAATCAGAAAGGAAAAAAGATTTACTTATATTGATAATTACTTGTGATATTCTTGTTGTCTTATTGACTTTCTTTATGTTCTTCTTTTATCTTCCATTCATCAAGTTATCGTCAAATCAAAACTGTTGATTTGGGGTAGCATCAAATGTGCTCTAGCCACGACAATTGGTGGAGAGGCTAAAGCACATGAGATCTCCAAGACCTAGAAATGGTTTGGGTAGAATCTAACAGGATTAGGAGATATTAAAATAATTAATATTTTTAATGGAGTTCCTAAGTCTAAATTTGGGAAAAAAAAATATTAATGGGTATTAATATAAAACTGGGTTAGAATGGTCCAAAATTCATGGATCAAGCCAAACCTAATCTTTGATGTTGATTAGAGATTTAATCTCGGTCATTGATGGACCAACGAGAAAAGTATAAGAGGAGGCTTGAGGGTTAGTTGGAGAACACACAGAGAGAGATCAAGAACTCGATTTTCTGGGGCAGGGTTTGGGGAGGAAATTGAGTGAGTGATCAGAGTTGTAGCAGAGGGGCAGTGAATACATAGCAGAGACGCAGAGTTAGTACCGGGAGAATCAGCGCAAAAGCCGGGAAAGGTTGACGTAGAGCTAGCTAGAGGCCACGCAGAGGCAGCCAGGAGCTGTGCAGAGCCAAAGAGGGCCAGCATGTGAGACGCAAACACTCTAGAGGTTGACGCAAAGCCCAGAGAGGCTGACGCTGGGCCAGAGAGATTGACGCTAGGCCAGAGAGACTAACACAGGGCCTAGAGGCAGCACTAGGAGATTTTTCGTGGGATAGACTGGAGCTAGAGAGCTGGATAGGGTGACACAATCCCTATCAAAGTGACGCAGTGCAGCAGAAGCTGCATTGTTCCTATGGGATTGTCCATCCAGTGATTTAGCCGGAATATCTGTCTCCGACTGACAGGTACTACTGCCGAGGGCATTCTCTGTTGGGTGAGCCATTTCTGGCACCCAAATTGTATTCTGAAACTGCATAATAATAAAACCCTTTGAATAGCTGCACCATTTTCCCGCATTGGATTTTTCCAGGGACATTAGTCCAAAAACAATGTTGTCACTTGTGTGCTTGTTTACTTTCAGTTGATGATCTGTATGTGTTGATACTGTACTTGTATTTATTTCAATATTTACATGGTAAATAACTTGTTAAGTAAATGAACAAGTAGGAAGAAATAAATCAGATAGTACAGAAAGAATTTCTAACGGGTTAAACTTAGAAATTCCAACATGGTATCGGAGCATGGTTGCAAATCATAGGATAACTGAAGGCATCAGCCAAGCAGAGCAGTAGCAGCAGAAACCGCTGTCCCGAGTGACAAAAGTTGTTCGTAGCAGAAAGTAGCAAGGAAGGGGTGATGCAAAGGGCCTGCGTCATTAGTTCGAGCCAGAAGGAGGATTAGCGTTGAGGCAGAGAGGAGCAGACTTGACCTACGCAATGCCTGGTCATCTTTCTCAGTCAAGAAGGATCGACGCTGTGGCCAAGCGGTGCAGATTTTGCTAGTGCCGGGATTGCGCAAAGCCTAGAGGCTCAGACCTTCATATTGCTGAGGCATAGGAGGCTATGGGTAAGTTGCGGAGCGAAGCTAGTGCGGTATTGTGGTCAAAACAGTACCTAAGAGGGCAAGACCAAGGAGGAGGGAGTTTCTACCGAGGATTTCTAGCCAAGAAATCTGGATTAGTGGTGCAATTGCACAAACGATCGAAGTGGGGCATCTCGACATTGTCAGAAGGGTTTCCAAGAGGGAAATCGAGGCTCAGATAGAGTCAAACCGAGAACATCCAGATGGGAAGTTGAGAGACTTGAAAGAGTCGAAAGAGGAGCAACAAAATGGCAGTGAATGGGTTGAGAGATCAGGATAGACTGGATGAAGCTTCCAACTTCGTAGTCTAGAAGGCCAGGATCTCGTCCATTCTAGACAGGTATCACATCAAGCACTTTGCCTTGAAAACAATAGCGATCCCAGTTGACCTGTCTGAAAATGAGAAGTACGAAGAAGCAATGGTCAAGGCTACGTGCATCATCTTTGACAGGGTCAAGGATCATGTGGTACCACATATTGCCGAGAAGGGTATGACAAATGAGATGTGGGATGCCCTGAAGAAGTTGTATCAGCATACTTTCGTGCAGAGGAAGATGCTTCTAGAAAATCAGTTGCGGTCATACCAGATGCAGAGGGGAGAGCAGATAGATATCTTCCTCGGGCGATTGACAGAGATTCAGGACCAGCTGACTTGGGCCATGCCGAATGAGGAGATGTTGGTGAGGACCGCACTGAACGTAGTCTCAGAGGACTGGGAGGTATTTGTCCAGAGCTTACTGGGCAGGTCGAACCTTCTGGATTGGGAGGAACTGTTGGCAGCATTGTCAAGAAGAGATTAGACAGCTGACCAAGGCAGGGTGTAGCGGTAAGGCGGTTAGAATCAAGGAGGAAGAGGAGGATGTTGCTCTAGCGTCTGTGGGAAAGCAGGAGAAACGGAAGAAGAAGAACCTCTCCAAGGTCAGGTGCTTCCACTGTGGGGAACCGGGTCACTATGCGAACCAGTGTCCAAGGAAGAAGAGCAAGGGAGAGGCTTCTGGGACCAAGGTAGTGCCAGTGAGGGCAGAGAAAGAAGTAGAGACGGATGACGACTGTGCCATGAATGCTCATGTGCCACTTGAGAGGAAGTGGGGAGATATCGAGCTATAGTCAAACGAACTACAGACAATGAGGGGCAGGATCCTAAAAACTCAGTAAACAATAAATGCCGTGTGGATGAATTATTTTCCAACCACCCTGAAAATATAAAAATAGAGAAATACTTGTGGGCTCTCATATCAGGGACAATGACCCACTTACAAAGATATTCAATTAAGCCTTACAATTGATGTGTGCTTTAGATATGCAATGGTATGCAATGGTGTTACAATTGATGTGTGCTTTAGGTATGCAATGGTGTGCCAAAATTTGTCAAACTTCAGAACTACTAAATGTATATGCTACATAAAGTCTTCTATCCAATTCTTACCTCATCAACAATTCAATTATAACCTAATCAAATTACAAAACTTATCCCATACATTTGATGAGAGATTTGCCGCTAATTTACAAGTTCTCTAACAACCATGAATAAATCTTCAAAACAACCTTCCTTCTGTTGCTACCTTGGCCCCTTATCCGTTGTCAAATACAAACCTCTAATACAACATCTCAACAAGCCTGAGATAACCTTTTAGAAACTTCCCTCAAATGACCATCAAACGTCTTTAAAGGGCCCTTAGATTAGGCCAGATTTGTACCTTAGAAGCAACATAGATAAAAAAATTCATACCTTCAAATTATGTTTCAAAATGGATCCAAATTTCATCTCACCAAAGAGAAACCAAACATACCTCAAGGTCTTTCCACAAAGGCTAGAAGTTTGCTTCAGAAAAGGGTGAGAATATACCTTCAGTAAATTTCCTTCAAATAGTCTAATATAGGCGTGAGAATGAGGATTGTTATAGACCTCAGAATAGTTTAAACGAGTGGAGATGTCCACACAAGAACTGTCTCAAAAGTATGCGAAAATAGAACTCCAACACACCAATAGTTTGTCCTTCAAGTTGTCCACAAAGAGCTTTAAGGCACTATGTAAAGTTTCGTAGATTAGGCCCCAAAAAGGTTCGGTTCAAGCCACAGAGATAAAATCTTTAGGCAACACAAATCTGTAATCCTACCTCAGGGTCGAGATTGGTGCTGAGGATAGGCCTAGATTATGCCTCAAAAACTCAGAAAGAGCAACCTTTGAACAATGTTGATATTGTTGATTTGGGGTAGCATCGGATGAGCTTTAGGCCTCAAATTTCGCTGGGAGGCTTGGGCACATGTGTTCCAAAAATTCAGAAAGCGTTTTGGGAAATTCCACCAAGAAACAATTTTATTCAAATAATTAATATTTTGTAATGGGCCCCTAAGTCTAAACTTAGGAAATTAAAAATACTAATGGGTATTAATCTAATTATGGGTGTAACTTCTGGAAGAAGACGAGGATCAAGCTAAAATGATCTTAGCCTTTGATTAGCTTTTAATCTGGGTCATTGAATGTAAATGAGAAGATTACTTAAGGAAGCTTGAGGGTCATTTGGAAGACACACCGAGAGATAAAGAGATCGAATTTCTGAAGTGAGAAGTTCACAGGAGGAAATTCTGATCGAGTAGATTTCTTGCAGTTGAGGGACAAAGATAGCATCCAGAGAGAGAGATTCTCTCAGTCGGATAATCATCAGCAGAGAGGCATAGAGTGATCCAGCAACTTTCACGTAAAGGCTGACATAGGGCCACGCAAAGACAGCCAGAGGGTGAGAGAGAGTCTGAAATTTTGCTGCAGCATCAGTGTCAGAAGCCAGGAGCCAGGGTGTGAGACCGAGAGGTTGAGAGTAGTGACTTTGGGCAGCAAATCGATCAGTTGGCTGGGTGACGCAGTGCCTAGAGGGGCTGACATAGGGACTGAGAACTGTGCCGAGGCAACGCAGGGCCTACCAAAGGCACCTCATCTAGTGACCGGATCAGCCGAGAATTTTTTCAGTGATTGTGTGAGGTAATCTCACAAATATTTCTGCCAGTATTTCTCTCTCTGTAATTGAATAACCCTTGAGGTATTTAGAGATGTATTCAGAATTTTCTATTGCTTAATAATAATAAACCCTGAGATTTGCTACATCGGTTTTCCCACATTGGGTTTTTCTAGGGAAATTTGTCCAGAAATAACGATGTTATTGTGTTGTATTTTCTTTCCTGCTCAATCTCTTGTTTCCGGATATAAATTAATTAAGTGAAGGTTGCAGTGTATGTATTTCAATATTTGTCATAGAAACTGCAAGTAACTTGTTCATGTAAATCTAACAAGTAAGAGAAATATCATCAGTCGCTGCAGTAGGGATTCCGGTTTAAGAATTTTAACATGGTATCAGAGCTGTAGATGGAACAAGAAGAGAAGTGCCAGAGAACCCAGCGCTAAGCAGAAGAGGGAAATCAAAAAGCTGTAGGAGGCGGTAGTTTGAAACCCTAGAGGGTTTGTGCAATTCTTAACCGAAGGGCTGAAATTTTGAGGCAATCTCTCTCCGAGTGAGTCGATGGAGAGAAGGGTTTCCAGATCGAGTTTTTGTCGGGGCAAAAGGAGCAGCGCAGAAGCCTCAGCGTGAGGAGAGTTGGTGGGACGCAGATTTTTCTGCAGGCGATTTGCTAGGTAGAAAATCGTCAGAAAAGAAAGGAGAAGCACGATTGAGGGAATTTCTTCTCCAGAGAATTCCTAGCCAAGGAATTCAAATTCTCTAGAGTTGAGCAGCAACAACGGGCAGCAGTTTTACTAGCTCTAGCAGGAAGTGCGTAGGCTAGCCCAGCAACAGCGTAGAGGAGAGAGGAGATTTTCGACATTTGTGGCAGAAATGGCAACCAATGGCTTGAGGGATCTGGACAAGTTGGATGGGGCCATCCAACTACGTCATACAGAAGGCAAGAATGGTGTTCCTTCTAGATAAGCATGCCCTCAAGACATATGTCGACAACGTGGTAATTGTCGCCACAGATGAAAATCTGTTGAAGAAATACAAGGTTGAGATGGCGAAAAGAATGATCTTCAACGGAGTGAAGGATCATGTGGTCTGTCACATCGCTAGCAGAGGGACTACTAAGGAGATTTGGGACGCATTGTCTATGTTATATCATGGATCTTCCGAGCAGCGGAAGATGTACCTTGAACAGAACCTGAGATCTTCTCAGATGCAGAAGGGGGAGCGTGTGGATCCATTCCTCACGAAGCTTCAGGAGACCCGTGACGAATTGTTTGTTGTGGGGCATACATCTCAAGATTCATAATTGGTTAGACTAGCCTTCAATTATGTCTCAGATGAGTGGCAAGTCTTTGTCCAGAGTATCCTAGGCAGAGCAACTTTTCCGAATTGGGATGAGATGTGGGCAACTCTAAAACAAGAGGATCTTAGGAGAGACTTAGTCAAGGTTAAACTTGATGGAAGCAGCTGTAGTGGGTCAAAGCCCAAGGAGGAGGAGGAGAATGCAGCCCTTGCATCGAAGGGACAGCAGGAGAAACAGAGACATAAGAAGGACGTCTCGAAGATCAAGTGTTTTAGGTGTGGTGATATGGGTCACTACGCTACACAGTGACCTCTCAAGAAGAAGGACAAGGATGAGAAACATGATCTGAAGGCTGCGCCCGCGAAGATCGAAGAGGAGGAGTTCACCATGACAACCGAGATACCTCGAGGAGGGAGGTGGGCTGACTTGGAGTTGTACTTCGAAGGAGCTACAGATGGGCAAGATCCTTGAGGAGCCCACCTCTTTGATCAATTCCTTCCTACGGGAGCCTAAATTAGAAGTAGCAGGATGGACTAGTGTTGGATGATGTCGAGGACTGTCAGAGAGACAATTGCAGTGGCTAAAAGCGCCAGAGTCTAAGCAGCGCAAAGCAGAGTTAGCAGTAGTGCAGATGGCAAGAGCAGAGGTCAGCAACAGTGCAGTAGATTTAGAGGGTTAGCGTAGAGACTAGCAGTAGTCAGGCTCCAACATTCAAGTGTATCATACTAAACACAGTTAATTCAATAATTTGGGATGTTTTTCCGTTGTTGATGGAGTTACAGCAACAATTGGCAGTGCAGCAGCAGTTGACAGTGCTAGCAATAGCACAGATGCAACACTTGAGAGGGAGTTGTAGTACCGATGCAGTGTTGACATTGGCAATGTCAACAGCAGCGCAGTGGTTGGTGGACAACATGTCAGACATCAGCAACACAGAGGACGAAGCTTCAAAGTCAAAGTAGTATGTAGCAGCATATATTGCTAGAGCACATTCCTCGCTAAGAGCGAGTGTTGATTTGGGGTAGCATCGGATGAGCTCTAGGCCTCAAATTTTGCAGGGAGGCTTGGACACATGTATTCCAAAGAACCCAGAATACATTTTGGGAAATTCCACCCAAAAACAAATTTGTTAAAATATATATATTTTTTAAATGGGCCCCTAAGTCTAAACTTAGGAAATTAAAAATATTAATGGGTATTAATCTAATTGTGGGTGTAACTTCTAGAAGAAGACGAGGATCAAGCTAAAATGATCTTAGCCATTGATTAGCTTTTAATCTAGGTCGTTGAATGTCAACGAGATAATTATTTAAGGAAGCTTGAGGGTCATTTGGAAGACACACCGAGAGATCAAGAGATCGAATTTCTGAAGTGAGAGCTTCTCGAGAGGAAATTTTGATCGAGTATATTTCTTGAAGTTAAGGGGCAAAGATAGCATCTGGAGAGAGATATTTTCTCAACCAGAGAATCATCAACAGAGAGAGGCAGAGAGTGATCCAGTAGCTCTCACGCAAAGGCTGACACAAGGCCACGCAGAGGGTGAGAGAGAGTCTGAAATTTTGCATAAGAGTCAGTTTCAGAAGTCAAAAGCCGAGGTGTGAGACCGAGAGGCTAAGAGCAGTGACTCCAGGAAGCAAATAGATCAACTAGTTGGGTGACGTAGTGCCTAGAGGGGCTAACACACGGACTGCGTGAGGACTGCACAGAGGCAGCATAGAGCCTGCCAAAGGCACCTCTTCCAGTGATCGGATCAACCAGGATTTTTCTTAGTGATTGTGTGAGGTAATCTCACAAATCTTTCTGCCATTATTTCTCTCTCTATAACTGAATAACCCTTGAGGTATTTAGAGATGTATTTAGAATTTGCTACTACTTAATAATAATAAACCCTTAGATCTGCTACACCGGTTTTCCTACATTGGGATTTTCCACGGACATAAAATAACGGTGTTATTGTGTTGCACTTTCTTTCTAGCTCAGTCTCTTGTTTCTGCATATAAATTAATTAAGTGAAGGTCGCAGTGTATGTATTTCAATATTTGGCGTAGGAAACTTCAAATAACTTGTTCATGTAAATCTAAAAGGTAGGAGAAATATCATCAATTGCTGCAGTAAGGATTCTGGTTTAGGAATTTTCACAGATATAACCCTACCTAAGAGCAAAATCTCAGGGAAGATTTGAACAGAGCCTTAGAATAATTATATAAAGATCAATCTCTACACAAAACAAAATTAATTATACTTATTTAATTATTATATGTTAATATATATAATAATAATTCCCTATGGTATATAATTAGAGGCAATATTGCCTCAAAGATTTTCTATAGGATTGCCTCCAAAGAAGGGCATTTTCTGAGTGATAGATCTTCATGGCACAAAGTGTTCAAAGTAGTGAGGGAGTAAATTTAGATAAGCAATAACAAGTACTTAAAACAAGGGTTCATGGTGATGGTAAAGACAAACATAACTCTTTCGGGATGGGCATAGGTTATAGAACCTTAAACAAAACCATGATTATGAACGAGTTCCTAACAACCAAGGTTAACTAATATCAAACTATCAAATAGATTGAAATTGGTTTGACTATTTGGAAGGAAACTTTCATGAAAAAATATCATAAAATAAAAGTCCAGAAAATGTACAACCAAAAGGATAGCACAAACAGATAATTTAAGGTGATGTCTGCTGGCCATGACAATGCTCCGCCAACATTTCAGTATTTATAATTCACGAAGAGTACTTTTTGCAGTACCATTGGACTCTCACCGTATTGGCACTGTTTCAAATAAAAAATTGGGTAGGATAGAAACTACTCTGTAAAGGCTATACATGTTCTAATTACCATGAACATTAATTGGTCTCCCAGAAAAAAGAGGATATAATTTTCTCTTTAAACCCTTGGGATGAAATACAAGAGAACCGGCAGCAACCATGTGAAGTCCATATCCACTCTATGCCCCAGGGTGTAGAATTATATGCAATATTGACTCAGAGATTTGCTATAGGATTGCTTCGAGAGAAGGGCAGTTTCCAAGGGATGGGTCCTCATAGCACAAAGTGTTCAAACAACAAAGGAGGACATTCAGATATAGAGTAACAAGTGCTTGGAAAAAGGGGTCATGGTTCTTAGCAAGAGCCCCTCTGATGGTACCATGCTAATGGCTGAGACAAACATGACTCTTGTAGCATGGGCATAGGCTATAGAACCTTAAACAAGACTTTGACCAAGAACAAGGTCATAACATCAGAAAACCAGAGTCAGAAAAGGTACACCCAAAAGGCAAGCCCAAACAGATAGGGGCATGTGCAGTTTCAAGGTGATGTTCGTTGGATGTGACAATGCTCTGCCAACATTTTAATATTTATAATTCACGAACATTATTTGGAAGCATTATATAGACAAAACTTCTTTGGCTTCCTTTTAAAATATCATAATGTTATGTGTATCATGGATATCAAAATTGGTTATATGGATGCAAATAATGGTATTAGAAAAAAGGGTTTACATTTTTGTTCACCTCCAAAATAAATTGATCCATACTGCCCTTGCTTTTTATGGGAAAAAAGAGAATATATACAATTATTAACTAAAAAATAAATGAAAAACCAACAATTGTAGAATGCTAATGTTCAAAAGGCAGGGTGAACTGGAGTCAGTACTTGCAATGGTACTAAAAGACATGGGTGCATAACAATGGACACAAGAATCTTAAAGTCATGAAAAAATTTCAATGTTATCATTAACAGTGCTCGGATGGAGAACAAGTGGATTGAAAGTGTTTGTCTTTGATAAATATTTCTTATTATTTCATCGCCTCAGGGAAAAATAATTAACATGAGATGCTGTCACATTTCTTTCACTGAAGCAAAGAATTTTCATTCCTCTTTTCACCCTTTTGTTGGTAACCTTAATTATTGAAACTAAACAAAAAGTAGAGAGGAAATAAAAGCTCATCATTGGCACTAAAAAAATTAAGGAAGATTGAAACATAAAGTTGAATCTTATCTTGCCTTCATCAGGAAAAGCATGATATGCTCTTTGCATTCTAAATAGGCCACCTCAACTTGGCAGAAATCATCATAAATAGGTGTCCCAGGTATCCATCATAGATGACGCTTCTGACCAGCTTCAACAAACTTGTTCTATAGACAAATAGCATCTATTTCGATTAACTCATAAACCCAAACCCAACATGTCATAACTACAGAATGGGAAAGAGACAAGCTATGCAGTGTAAATTATAATCCGAGAGAAGTAAGGGTTGCAGCAAACCTTAGTGGCAATAAAGTCATACCCATATGATTCCACTTGGAAAAATATGGTGGTTCGTATCACATCAGTTTGGACCTTGGGTTTGTTTATGCCGATAGGTTATTAACCCTCACATTACAGTTGTGACTTTCAGTTATCCATGAACGTGCAATTCTTGGAAGTCATCACATTATTGAAGATGTTATTCCTGCATTGAAAGCAAAACTAAGCATGCCCTCTAGCTCCAATTTACAATAAAAAATATAAAGCAATGCCAGTAACTGCACAGAAATTTCCTTTGGCAAATCAGGCTGCCTCTTGACAGCGTCTAGCCATTTTCTAGCGTATACAAGGAGCCGACCCTTTTATTTCAACCATTAAAATGCTCATTCCTGGAACAACACTTAGTCTACTTTATGACCACCCTCTCCACAAAAACAACGGAAGTCAAGAATTTGCATGTTAACAAAGATTGCATTTCAATGAGTTAAGTTCGGAAAGTTGGGAAGCTGATCAAATTTAATTATTCAGTCGACGATACATATTGAAACTACTCAGTTGAAGTGAAAAATGCAATCTTGAGCCTTCAGGGATGCCTAAAGGAGCATTAGTACAACATGAATTGTCAACCATGAAAAGCTCCCAGTCTTTGATCCCACATTTTTCCAAAGCAGAATTTACCCTCTGTGCCTTGTCTTTAGATGGCCAGGTCCCATCCGGAGTGACAAGAACTGCCCCTGTATAAGATTGTCTTGCTGGCAGCTGCCCGAGCTGCACCACTGTAATAGAATAGCCCCAGCTTAAATCATCTGTTGCATCTACAATTCTCCAAAACTCTTTTGAGACAACTGCATTGTCCAACACATTGCAGATAAAAGTCCCAGGAATAGCTCCTCTTTTGAACAGGTACCTTCTTCTCCTCCAAATGACCTACCCATCCAAGGTCTGTACTTGAAACACTGGCTCATACCAAAATGATCCTTTTGCTTTACCCCTATAGAAGAGTTGATATTGGCAAGTAAATTGATCATGTGCATGATTTTGGGCAGCTACAACACGCCAGCTAGATTCTAATTCACCTAACCACCCAACAAAAAGGTCTTTTGCAACCTCATGACTCAAGAGACTCCCTCTAAAGAATGAGAGGGCTGAACATCAGGTATCATTGAAATTTCAGCATCCAGTCCAAGGCAGTTGTGTTTCTGCAATACGCATAGAGAAAAAGCTTCAAATTTTGGACTCTCATATGATGCAATGCAGCGGTAACTGCATACCTAATCAGTTGGTGCACATTTGTTGAGACAAACAAGAGCTTTTCTGCAATTGGGATCTAAAAGGCAGTCCAATATCTGAGGACCACAGTTCTTTATCATACATTACAGAGTAGTAATCCCTTTTGCACGCAATTTTTTCATTATGGGTACTGGACGCACATAGGAATTAATCGAAACAAGTAAAGAAAAACGAATATCGCCACTATTGCAACGATCCCATGCCTCGTATACAGTTCTCAAAACTTCTAAGGACTCCATCTTGTTTCCTTGACGAGAAAGGAGGAGTTTGTGCATTATGCTGGCATTGCTGGTTGAGATCTGTAATCCTCCTAACTTGTTCTGAAGGACAGGAGAGCAATGAATGCTGGTAGCAGTGTTGAGGAGAAAATGATGCGCACAGATATGACCCTCTTAGAACTCCGGCGGAAACGGTGGGTGTGACCCTCCTAGAACTCCGGCGGAAACGGCAGGAGTGACCCTCCTAGAAACGGTGGGTGTGACCCTCCTAGCACTCCGGCGGAAACGGCAGGTGTGGCCCTCCTAGAACTCCAGCATAAAAATGGTGATGTTAAGGGGAGAGAAAAAGAGTTCCGTAAAAATTTGTGCGCAGATTTCAGAAAGAAACCAAATGCGTAGACGAAAGCTAGAGGTAGACTGATTCAAAACAAAACCCAAAAAAAATAGTGGCCAGCGAGTAAGCCTGTTGATTTTGATAGTATAGGGGAGGGTGGCCATTACATGTGCGCACTCCCCGCCATGTCACTTAACCACGCTTAAAAGCACATGGAGCCGGTACGACACTTGTCCACCGCGGAGTTCTATGTGTTGGCTACCGTATCCAACCATAAATGTATGTGTTCGCGCCATTTCAAAAGTTCGTTTGGGCTCATTCCTGCGATGTTCTCTTTGCCCTTTGTCTTTCTGCTCGGGGCCGGTTGTTGGGCGAAGCCCCCCGCCGAAGATGGCGTGGGACGGCCCCAAAACCTGCGCGCTTGGTCGTTTATTCTTGTGTTGTTAGAGGCGTTTGTTCAGTTGACAGGGTTTGTGGACCTGCGCTCTTTGCCTGGTATGCAGGTGCTAGTTGAATTGTTTGCTGGTGTTTCAGGGTTTGTTGTTCGCACAGCACTTCTGCGTTTCTTCTGCTGTTCCACCTGGATTTCTTGATTGACCCTAAACCCCGGTTGTTTAACATTTCTCTGTCGCTGGTCTTATTCGGCGATTTTGTTGTTTGGGGAGGAGTTGGTCGCTGTTTTAGTAAGCTCGAGGTAAAATGGTGTTTCGCTGTGAGCTGTTGGTTTTTTGTGGTTTTCTGTTCCTAATATGTATTTTTCTGCTCGATGCAGGTGTGGACCTTGGTGTGGAAGAGGTCGTTGCAGGTTGGCGAGCTCCGGGGAAGGTGGGGAAGGTCGGCGAGCATGTATCCGGTAGGATTTTAATCCTACCAGCATTCTCTGTGTTTTTCAACACAACATCTCTAGTTTTGGATATTTTGTAACCTTTTAATGGCATTTTATGGCATTTTTTTGAGGATTTTTTATGAGGGTTTAGGGTTTATTGGCTGTTTGTTAAAATCCTACCAGCATTCTCTGTGTTTTTCAACACAACATCTCTAGTTTTGGATATTTTGTAACCTTTTAATGGCATTCTATGGCATTTTTTTGAGGATTTTTTATGAGGGTTTAGGGTTTATGGGCTGTTTGTTGTTGAAGGTTTAGGGTTGATCTGAAATTTCGTTGTTTTCGCTGTTAGTTTTGCTGTTTTGGCTGTTATCCTAGGCCGTCCCGTGCTATCCTCGGCCGTCCCGTGCTCTCGCTGTTATTTTTGTTGTTCTCCTAGGCCGTCCCGTGCTCTCCTCGGCCGTCCTGTGCCATCCTCGACGGAGGGCTTCGCCCCACAACCGGCCCCGAGCAGAAAGACAAAGGGCAAATAGAACATCGTAGCAATGACCGCAAAGAAACCCTCGAACCCTCTGTCGCTGCTCTCAATTGACTTGCATAAATTGTCTCCACCTCGTCCGTGAAAGCTTCTGTCAGGAACTTCACTCTTTGTATTTGAAATGAAGCCTCGAAACCCTCTGTCGCTGCTCTCAATTGACTTTTTCTTTCTGTACATGGTGCCTTTTCGGACCTCTGACATGGTGAAATTTCCTCTATTTGAATCTCTTGTGATTCATGTTCTGAACGTGATATATTTTGTGTGGAAAATGAGTTTGTTATAATGACCCTTTCTGTACATGGTGCCTTTTCGGACCTCTGACATGGTGAAATTCCTCTATTTGAATCTCTTGTGATTCATGTTATAAACGTGATATATTTTGTGTGGAAAATGAGTTCGCTATAGTGACCCTTTCTGTACATGGTGCCTTTTCGGACCTCTGACATGGTGAAATTTCCTCTATTTGAATGTCTTGTGATTCATGTTCTGAACGTGATATATTTTGTGTGGAAAATGAGTTCGTTATAATGACCCTTATTAGGGTGACACTGTTAGTTTTTTTTTCCTAATATAAATCAGTTTATATTCCAACCTCAAATTGTTTGTCTCACAATTATTTTATTCTTTGTTGTCTAATACTCCTAAGACAATATATTATTATGGTAGGCTTACTCTATTTTATTTGGTGGTTGAGAGATGTAATTTCATTCGGTAGATTAATATTTCCACCAGTTCCATTTGAAAGAAATAAACTCAATATGCTCTGGTTCATTATTTTCTCTTTCAATAACTTGATCTTATATTAATATAAAAGCATAACATTTGACTCATTCTCAACTTTAATATTTAGCAAAAGGTTGGGTTGTATGGCTATCAAATTGCCTGAGTACCACCCAACATGCTTATTTACCGTTTATTGGTTTTTCTCAACTTTAATATTTAGCAAAAGGTTGGGTTGTATGGCTATCAAATTGCCTGAGTACCACCCAACATGCTTATTTGCCGTTCACTGGTTTTTCCGAACCTTATAGCTTTGGTTCCACACATTCACCAAGACCCTAAAATTATGACGGTGCCGTAAGAGTCTGTACCCAAAAACATATGTCCCAATGTATATTAGTATATGATATAATAGTTTACTCCTTGTGTGAATATCTGAAGTAGTCTCTGTTTCCAGCCCGTCTTGGGGTTCACTAACTAGCTATTACAGAATACAATGGGTAGAAATTGCTTTGTAAGCATTATGGTTGAAGCATGAGCTATCAAGTTGAATGATGTTCCTTTCGATAACGGTCCACTTATTGGAGCCATAAGTCAATTTAGAGCTTTGTACAGTGCTGCAAATTTGATGCCTTCAATGTTGAGATCGAAGGCATAAAAAATACAATGTATAAAACGCTCTTAGAGAAAAGATCATCCAAAGATTAATGGGTTGAGTGTCAAACCCATATCTCCTAACATCTGATGTCAAAATTTATTGGCCACATGAAAAGCCATTGAGTCATTAAGGTTTGAACTGTCTAACCATTGAGCCATTGAGCCATTGAGGTGAAATTTCCTCTATTTGAATCTCTTGTGATTCATGTTCTGAACGTGATATATTTTGTGTGGAAAATGAGTTCGCTATAATGACCCTTATTAGGGTGACACTGTTAGTTTTTTTTTCCTAATATAAATCAGTTTATATTCCAACCCAAATTGTTTATCTCATAATTATTTTATTCTTTGTTGTCTAATACTCCTAAGACAATATATTATTATGGTAGGCTTACTCTATTTTATTTGGTGGTTGAGAGATGTAATTTCATTCGGTAGATTAATATTTCCCCCAGTTCCATTTGTGCAAGTGAAACAAATAAACTCAATATGCTCTGGTTCATTATTTTCTCTTTCAATAACTTGATCTTATATTAATATAAAAGCATAACATTTGACTCATTCTCGACTTTAATATTTAGCAAAAGGTCGGGTTGTATGGCTATCAAATTGCCCGAGTACCACCCAACATGCTTATTTACCGTTTACTGGTTTTTCCGAACCTTATAGCTTTGGTTCCACACATTCACCAAGAACCTGAAATTATGACAGTGCCGTAAGAGTCTGTACCCAAAAACATATGTCCCAATGTATATTAGTATATGATATAATAGTTTACTCATTGTGTGAATATCTGAAGTAGTCTCTGTTTCTAGCCCCTCTTGGGGTTCACTGACTAGCTATTACATAATACAATGGGTAGAAAT
>APFE031656449.1:22992-57765 GCA_000404065.3 Pinus taeda
ATTGAAGTACCAATTGCATTAACACAACATAAAATAGTTATCCACTCCCTGCTCTTGGGCAAAATCTTTGGCACATTTAGGCTCCCTCTCTTGGCAATTACCTGCATGACACAATTCCTCCCTGCCTGTAAACCTGTTTCATCACAGTTCCATATATGGTCTGCTCCATAAGAATGTTTATTGTAAGCACTAGAAAGTGTGTCATAGAACTTTTGCATAACTACGGGGCGCAAATTTAATGCTCTGTCTCTGTCAAGGCCCTCAGCAGTACACAATACAAGTTCTGGATGTCTTTTTTTAAACCCAAACCACCATGATTTACCAGGAAGCCCATCTTTGAATGGGTTTGGCCTCCCTTGACAGATTTGAGCAACTGTTGATTTGAGTTGTATCAACTCTAGCCCATGTCCCAGTTGGGCCATCTCTTTACACCACTCAACCACCTCGGCCTCCTCATCCTCAGTCATAACTGTAAGAGGCCCTCTACGTTTTGTATGAGTCAGTCCATTTATCCATTAATGTATTGATGAGGGAGGAATACCATGTTTTTTTGCAGATGCCCGAACTAAGTATCCATTAAACTCTATGTCGTCAATTGCAACTAACATTTGTTCTTTTGTCCATCCTCTTATAGCACTGATCTTTTTAGTTGAGCTTGCCCCTTGGACTGTTGTTGATGGTGGTTCTGTAGCTGATGGTGTGTTAACATCAGCGGCTGTCACATGGTCATCTTCAACAATGTTCCCTGGTGCATTGCGGGCATTGACATCAGCTGGCCTATCATCATCAGACGATGTGCATCGCAGCTGCGCATCCTTTGTCACTCTCCTGCCACTTCTCCTTGTACGAGCAGAGTAACTTCCTTTTGCCATAGATGCAACAACCTGTAAAATTATTGCATTCATTTAGACATTAGAATATATGTCAAATTATGCTTTATTACTTCTGCAAAAATACTTTTCCTCTATTACATGAAATTATCAACATGTATGTTACTATTTTCATAATGAGAGTAAATGTTTCACTTTCATAGGGCAGTGTCAAAATTTTGCAAATGTCATTCCAAGTAAATCCATAGTTCATCAATTTAGCAACTTTTATATGGATTCAAGTAGATTCTATGATAGTTGTTCCAAATATCATTTTCCATTTACTTTCAACAGTTTTTTTCCATTTACTTTCAACAGCTTTATACAGCTAAACTAATGAGGTATGTAAACATGTATGAATTACGTCATTCTCCTTATATCTGTTAAAGATTAGGGAATACAGGTAATAAGCAGGTCTATTCAATATGTACTTACCCTATAGAGTAGAGTGTAATCATTACTAATGGTTGAATCAGTGCCATAAGTAGAACCATGGAAATCAAAGTAATGAGGAAACAGAGCTTGTTACATTAGGATATGCGTATACAGTGATTACAGTCTATCCATATGTATTGATTATGGAGAGAACGGTACTCTATATACCAATAAGAAAAAAGGTATTTATATAATAGGAATGACTAAGAGCGAGAACCCCGGGATATCATGTTGTATATTGATTAGCTTGTCACCTTTGTACCTTATCTAAGCTTATGACAAGCTATGGAATTAGAACACAGTAGTTACACATGACTCTTTCTAACCATGCTTTTTTACCTAACCACTTGCTTGTCTCATTCTCATTACACTCGGCGTAAGTAATAGCACAGATATTTTATAAGCAACATCATCTAAAGGTTGACCTATCAGTGCTAACCTAAGAAATACATGTATAGATATGATAAAGTACGTGTATCACAGGTTGGTTATCTCCCTAATAGACTGGACTCAGCTTTAATATAGATATAACATATGTAATTATACAGAGCTTTGTTCTAGCTCACTCATAGATAAGGGTGAACTAAAACCATGCTTAGATACTAATACGAGCTTTTTAGTGTATAGAGCTTACTAGTGATAAGATGAATGAGATCCATTGAATATGATACATACCTTTGTTCAATGTATTATGTTATATAGCTTATACAACTTAGCTTCATACTAGATCATGTATTGAGTAAGATACACGAGTTTCATCAATTCTAGTACTTTGACCGTAATCATAATAGTATACCTGTTCTAACTTATAAGTAATCTGTATAGGTATATCCCTAATTAACACTATCATAACATGTAAGAAACATAGACCCTTAGTAATACATGTTCCTTATCACTAGTCTCAAGCTTCATTAGTATCGCTAAACAGTTACTCAACTTAGGCTATGATCAGAGCTTGTATCGTTTCATCATAGTTCATAAGGTAAACATATCCATATTCAACATACAAAAAACAACACGTTTTAAGCATAAGATGTAATTAGAGCTATGACCAAGTTGGTTGATTAGATGGATACGACTGTATTCAATAGGTTCAATTCCTATAAGCTAAACAAGCTGTGACTACATTACTAACACGACATATGTAACCTCTGTGATATGTAAGCTGTAATCACTATGACGCTGATGATCGAATAAGTGTTGCCATAATAAGCTAGAACACATACATGAACTCTGTATAAAAAAGGTTAACTATAACCCTATGGACAGAACTGTAAGAACAACGACTTTCAATGGCTGTTTGTGAAACCATCCAGGTATCCTTCTAGCAGTTATGGCCAGACAGACCATGTAAAAAATCAGACAGACCATGTAAGAAATCTGATAAATGAAAACAGAACTGTAAGAAGAATGAGTTGTAATTCATATAACTAACTTGGATATATTGGCCACTGTTTTGTGATGTTGTCTTCAAGTTTGTTGAATAGTTTGAAAGCATAAGATGCAACTTCAACAATGGGTGGACTTCTTTTATAGTTTTGGGGACTTGAATTTAATTGGTGGACATGGATGCACATGAATTGCAATGGCTTCATTTTGAATGTATGGTATGGATTTAATTTGATGTGATCTAATGGTTGGGAATTGGTTATTTGTTGATCCATGTGCTTTGATCTGTTTTAATGAGAAATAGAGTGATCTGGGTGTCATTTATTGTAGTTATTGGGTATGGGTGTCATTTATTGCAGTTATTGAGTCTGGTGTCATTTATTGAACAAATTGGGTTTAAATGTTATTGGGTTGGGTGTCATTTATTGAACATAGGGTGTTTAGTTGTTGAACAACACAACAGTTATACTGACATACATTCCTTTTTGTTATGTGCAGGTAGGCATATTTATTTGGGATGCAAAGTTGCAGGTCTGATGAGTGGGGGTTGAAGTGACTGTTGTTTTGTACTTCTGGAATAGACCAGTTTGGAAGCCTTTATGGCTTTAGCTGTTTTCTACTTGGGTCAATATGTTTTGCAATATTAAGTAGTAAAATACTATTTATGGACAATTGTGGGCCCAGTCAATGTATGGGTGATTTTTGGACATAAATTAATACTTATTTATACATAATGTTATTTATTTCTGTTTAAATTTTGGTTTAAAAAGTCTCAATTACTGGTGGTTTGGTGGGACCAGTACTATATCAATTACTGGTCCTTGCACAACATTAGGAATCTCTCCCCTACAACGAACGATACTCTCTTCTTAAAAGACTATAAATCTGAGGATCTATGTTGTCGCATCCTTCTTATTTAATGAAAGAGAATCATGTACTTTAGCTACGGTAGGAGATTACCTTCACATTATAATCATAATCACCCAGAGTTATTTAACGATTATTCCCCTGAAAATAAATCTTCATAAATACGAAATAATTAGGAGGTTGAGCTGGTTGTAAGGATGACAGAGGTAATGGAGCGCTTCAAGGTTGCTCTCTCTAAGTTTCTAGTTTCTTTGGAAACCCTAATGGCTAAAGTTTTAGGGAATGGGGAGGTTGGCCCCCTCCGATGTCTGGATTTGTGGCTGAACTCTCGATTCATACGAAGGGATTTGAATAGGATATACAAAATAGACTTTTAACCATGAAATATTATTGAAACTAAATTACATCCATATCAGAGATGAAGTAACATCCATTACAATGTTTTATATAAATATTATATATCATAATGTTAAATTTATGACGCCTACAAGTTGTTGGAACAATGGTGTTAGTCTCACTGATGTGAAATGAAAACCACATATTTGGGTCGGAATCGAGGTTAAATGTTTCAACACTCAATGCTCAACGGGGCATTGTAACCTCAATTAGTAACCTTTCCTCTTTGTGTTATAGTAATTTATGTTACTCATATGGGGATTCATGTTAAGTTTTAGTTGGTGGATTCCCAATTATGGTAGTTGGAAAACCATTGTTTTTATGTGGTTGTCTTTATAGTTGTGTGGTAGATGAATCTAACCATAGTGATTATGTGGAGGCAAAACATTTATGGAATATGAAATGCATGTATCTTAATGTCATCTAGAAAGCAAAACACACTAGAAAGTACAACTTATAAATAGAAATAGAAAAGTCTTAAGAGTACTAAAGAAAACTTAGAAATAGAAACACAAAAAGAAAATTTTACAAATGCAATTTTACGTAGAAGAGGAATAAGCTAAGAGTAAGAGTAAAATTTTTCCATTATCAACATTAGAGCCAAGAATTACAATATCCATTCCAATAATCTATCTCATAATGTCCATTGGGGAATGGCCTAGATTTATAAGCCCATGGGGAGTGATTTGTGGTGCCTTCTAATTATTCCCAATGAGGTAAGGGAAGAAATTAGGGTTGAGGTGAATTCAACGTGAAACCTCCTCTAGTATCCAAGGATGAGGAACATCTTGTACTAAAGAAGAAATTGGCAATATGTCCTAGAGTTGGAGTACTACACTAGTGTCACTATCAAGAAACTCTAGTGCTCCTCGCATCATGTTGTTGTTGCTACAACACCCTCCAAAATTTTGGCCTACACTAAATTTCAAAGCCTACTTTGGTCTTGCATATTGTCATCGCAAATATTGAAATCCATTGTATGTGTTTTCTCTAAGTATTTTGGTCTCTTTTGTAAGAAAATAAAAATGTCGTATTTTTGTATGTTAAGTGTCGCACAACGTATATGAGCTTATTTTGGTGGTTTCAAGGGGTTACCTTTGTGTAACTGAGTTGATCTTTACCATGTAAACATTTGTCGCACTCATTTCCAAAGTTGTAAGCACTATCACACAAGTGTTGTCATGGTTGTCACAAAGTGTATCTTTAGTGTCACACTTGTTGTGAGTTGTTGCAAGTTGTCACATTGAGGGAAGTATGTTGTTTATGTGTCCTGGATGATCTATGTTGTTGTGTTGTCAAGGTTTCTAAGTGTGTGATCACAATCGAGTCTTATCATTGTTCACATCAGCTTCATCGATCCCACACTTAGTCAATTTTTGAAAGCTCTCTGACCAAGCAACTTAGCCTCATCTGGCCCTTCTGAACATCACATTGCGTAGTCTCATCCTTCTAGCTGCAACCTTACCTCTTGACATTGCGCAATGCACAGCCCCAGCCTCCCAGGACTGTGCATTGCGTTGTTTTAGTGCTCAAGCTCGAACCTTGGCCTTCAAAACCTCACAACTCAGCCCTCGAGCCTAGTCTCAACTATGCATTGCGTAGTCTCTGACCTCAAGGCCAACCCTTGAGCTTATGAGATGTGCAATTACGCAATCATCTAGCCTTCTTTGCCTTCCAAAACTGCGCAATAGGTAGGATCAATGCTCAACCCTTTAGTCTGGCTCACGAAGCTCCAAAACTACTCAATCTGCTTGCTCAGTCCTGCTTGAACTACACATTCGCAGTCTCAAGGCTCAAGCTTCACCCCTGACTACCTGAGTTGCGCAATTGCATAGTCATTGAGCCTCTCCCTCAGCCTACCACCTAGTTTCGCCCCAGTCAGTGGTTCAACATGAAACATCTTAGATTAGGGGTTTATTGGAATAATGTCGTCTTGTCATGAGTAAATTACAAATGCAGGTACTCTATCATAACATGATAGGATGATGAAGAAGGAGATGTGTCGGAATACATCTTTGTAGCTGATTATGCAAGTTGATTAATCAAGAGAAATCAAAAGGACGTCATTTTGCAACTGCGGCTCAAGACCTAATATCACTGAAGACTCATTACCTCTAAGCCATATGGAGGTGGACAAAAGAGCATTCCCACGAAGACACATAGCAAGGAGCAACAATATTGGCTTAACATTGCCATGTCATCAAGAAGTCCATGTTAGCATTGACGTGTCATGTCATGTCATGAGTCGTCATATGCCACATCATTCTTGTGGATTATGTAATTTCTTATTTGAAAATGTATTGTAAAGTGGAAGCCCAAAGGACATGTAGAGAAGATGAAGAGTCATGTAAAGTAAAAAAGTCACAGGAAGTCAAACAATCATGAAGGCAGTCAAAGAGTCACAAGGGAGGTGAAGCACCACCCCATTGGTTATATATACACCCTAATCGTATGAGAAAATGACTTTTCAACTTGGCTCCTCTCGTAAGGCATTAGAGAGACAAGCTAGTTCTTTTGAGGAGCAAGTGGTGGCTCCAGTGCTCCATTATTGGAGCTAGTGGTGTTCGATGTATACATGGGTCTTGGGACTTTTACTTGATATATGAAGCCTAATGGATAGCGCATTATTCATGCATGGATTATGAATATTTGTAAGACTATTCTATGAATGTTTATTATTCATGTTTTCTTTCACCTGTACTAAAGAAGATGAACTATTTCGGATATTTTAGTGCTTATAATATTGAGAATGTGTTGTATTGGTTGTAATGATCGTCACATCTTTGTGGACTATTTCGCTGGATGTTAGACAGATCTTTTTTGTTCATATGTGTCTCTCCTAGGGTAGTATTATTACCTCTCTCTTAGAGTCTCACTTTCTCCTTCCCTCCATAGTAGAAGAACCTTGACACACCTACAATCAAACACTCACCAGGCACACTTACTTGCTTTTCGAAGGCACACGTGTGTTCCTCTCTCTTGCTGGTAGTTAGAGCCAAGGCAAATCTTTAAGAAAATGGTAATTGGATTGTATTTTGGATGAGGCTCCTATCCCTAACGGTGTGAGGTCTAGTTGGGACCACATATCAGGGAGACCCCTTGAATGTTGGTGGGTTTAACACCGTCAACATTTATGGTTCTAGAAGGAGGGAAGCCATATTTGTATGGCTGATAACCTCACCCATCCTCACCATACATCTTTTGGTCAAGGCAACAATATTCCCAACACCTCCCCTACTCATATTCTCAAAGTTGGTGGATCTTCTTAGCTCGGTGTTGGCTTAAGGGGGCCTGACCCAAGTTCAGAGTTGTTCATGCCAACCAACAAAACCCTAATTGTTGGCCCTTTCGGTAACACCTTGCATAGCATAGGATGCAGTCTCACCCGAATCAGTATTGGGGGATGCTAGAACCTGATTTTTACATCCAGGGACATGTGATAAATGGTTCTTAGGCTCTGATAGCTCAGATCTTCCTTCACGTAGATCGGCAGTCTTCTAGGGCTCTTTACTGTAACTAAGTTAAAACGACTTCCAAGCCTTCGCGAATGTCCACAACTAGTCTTTGCGCACCTTAAACAGACGATCTACCTACTTTCGCGCATCAATAAACCACCCTAGATCTAAGTTTGCGCAGATCTACTTACTTGATCAGAAAACATAACAAAAATAGCTTTTAACTTTGCGAAAGTAGATAACCATTCATATCATGCATCTTTAAGTTAGACTCAGTGAATCCACACAACATTCATTCATTACTTCATAAAATAGTTAATTAAGCGACAGAATATAACATAAACAAATTCAATAGAAATGCACAGTAATTCTTCAAAAGTAGTGTTTATTGATCTTCAATGTTCAACTTACAGACTCTTCTGCGCTGCGCACTCAGATGCAGGGGTCTGCACACTTAGCTGTAGGACCCTTTTCCTTCTCACCTAAGTGTAGGAAGTAGAGCCTTCTTGCCCTGGCACTCACCTAAAATGGTTCTCTCTTGCTTTTTGCTACTCCTTCCCTTTCTCTAAGACTCGCTATGACTAAATTATTTATAGCTTTCTCAATACAATACCATGGTCTGCAGACCATGGGTGAGTATCAAAACCGATTTGACTATCTATCCAAACAAGGGGATAAGAACACTTTGACACCTATCTATCTGCACGCTCTGCATCCACATATTGTGGAGACTTTACATCTTTTACAAAAACATATACAAAATTTGGGTTATCTAACCCCAAAACTGACCCTAGGGACCCTATCCCAATAGGCCCCCAACACAAAGATCATGACTCGTCCTTAAGTCACTCAGTTGGCATTGTGATCTTGCTGTGAAGACCACCCAGCTCAACTTGCATCACTGCAACTTCTGCAACACTCTGTGTCACTGCCTACTGTACCTCTTCGACCAATTTTTCTGTTGTTGGCCCTTCCACTGCTAGGCGCATGGTCCTTTGCATTTGTTGTAGTCCCCTTGAGCTTCTCTTGAAGTGACAGAGTAAGTTGATAAGCTTCCTCTAGCCACAACTGCAATCTGGCCTTCAACAAGGCCTCCTTTCGCTACAAGTCCTCCACCTCTATTAGCAGTTGCTTGCCTTCCTGTAGCTTCGCAAGGTGTTGCGTTAGCACTAAAGTGTGTGCAGTCACTTGGACCTCATCGTACTGCCACTGCGTTTCTCGAACATATGTGTTCAGTTGTTGCAAGTTCGGGTCCTCCTGCAGATTCATATGTAATTACATCGTGTCATTAAACATTGAGGATCATTCATCGATTGTTGTATCCAGTGTGCTCATTCCATCCTTAATGGCTGCTCCGCGTTGCTCCTGAACCTCTGGTAGAGTCGTTGGTTGTAACTTCAACTGCAACTCTGATATTTTCATCTGGAATTTGAAGGCGACCCTGCCACCTTCATCCTTCGAGGCGCGTACTGCAGTAGCCAACTTCCTGATTGTTGTTGAGGCTTCATCATCCTTCGGTATTTGCAATTTGGACACTGACTTGCAAGCCTGCTCGATCGCCGTCTCTAAGCTCTGAGTTTTCTACTACATCTCCTCCTTGGCTTTTAGTGCCTAGGTTTTCTCCACGAACATTTGTTCATTGTTCACCTTGAATTCACTAATAACTGTGAGGGCGCGTTGCTCTCAAATCCTTAATTCTTCTAAAACCCATTGGTGCAACGCATGGAGGGTCTGGAGTGGTAGCGCGGCCAAATTCAAACCCGTATCCTTCACTCTGTTGATCAGAGCACGACCCTCGTCTGACTCAACATGAACTGATTGCTCTGGCAATGGTTTGACTCTGAGGTCTAGAGTCCTTTCTAGCTCCGCCACCGTGCTACTTCCCTATGTCAAGCTCGCTCATGCTCTGCTCGCTTGCCCGACACCTACCTCGATCCTATTAGCCTGGATTTGTAGCTTGTGCAGATCCTTTTGGATGCTCCCTAGCGTATGCATATATTGTTTCTCGAACTGTTGCAACACTTAAGTGGTTGTGTCTCTCACCTTGTCCCCAATCTCGTCGAGATCACCCTCTGTCAGCACTATTGGATCAAGATGTGTCTTCTTATTGGATTTGTGCTTTTTGCGATGTCTAGCAGTCTGCTCTTGCCCGCACCGCTTCAATGTGAACAGAGTGCTCTGCTTCTCACCCCCACCTCCTTCCTGCACGGACAACTCCTCTTTGTTTGGATGGTCTGAAGTAAACTTTTCACCTTCCTTTATGTCTTGTTGCATCTTTTTTTCATGTTCTTTAGCAACAAGCTCTTTCTCCATTTGTTCCTTCTCTACAGTTGCCTTAGTAGCTTCCTTCTTCTTCTACTCAGTCAAGGTGTGCACAACCTTCTGAGTGGCATCCTTCTGCTTCTATGCAGCAGAGCTCTATGCGCCTTTGCTTTTTCCCACATCAAGTGTCATGGGTTCATGCCACTCTATTGGCCAATCCCCCACAACTTCTTGCACATCTGTCTCCGAGACCAAATAAGGCAACTGGTGCCATGTTTGTTTTGGGTCCTTCCGCGCTTTGATTAACACGCTGTGAAAGTCAGCTTTGGACTCCGCGTAGGCTATCAATTGTTCAAACAAGGTTGGGGACAACCTTGGCCTCTGATTAATCACCATGCAAAGATCCATCTCCATCAAGATCCAGAAGATATTCGACTCCTTGACTCGCGCCAGATCCTTTGTAGACCATAGCGAGGCGAAACCGTGCTGCCTTGGGTAAATCTTCCTTTGTGCGAAGGAAACTGACTCTCCTCCGGCAACCTCCAAGCAACTAAAATAATGGACAATAAAATCCAAGCGTAATGAAATGGTTTGCTCTCTTTCTGGGCTTCTCGGCAGTTCGCGAGGAACTCTTGACATAGGTACTTAGCCCAATTATATTGAACACCCTTCGCACACAGTGTTGCCAGCGACACTACGGCGCTAGAACTTTGTTCACACGACACTTCCTCATGAGCTTGCCCATGAGAATCTAGGCAGTGAACTGTACTTCCTGGTCTTGAATTGAAAGGATAGAATATCCACACAACTTTTTAACAAGACCATACTCTTTCTTCATTTTATCATCTAATTCTTTTTCCTCGATTTTCCCTTCAAAATCCTTGGTAGGGTCCTCTCCTTTGTGAGAAAACTTCGTGATCTTGTGGATCAAAATGTCCGTAATTGGGATGGGCTCTCCCAACCATAGACACCCATTGTGCACCAGCGGAAGAAACTAGCGCACACATTCTACTTCTCCTTCGCGACAAGTTGTTTCTCTTTTGTGGCTGGCTGTTTCTCTTTTGTGGCTAATTGTTGTGGCCTTGGCGACCTCGGCATGGTAGGCACAGGGGTTGAAGCTTCCATACTCGAAATCTCAAGGCTCAGCGCGTTAGACACAACAACTTTAGAACTTACATCTTCGGCGGGGTTGGTTGCAGTCATTTGTTGAAGAATAATCTTCTGATTCCACACAGGTAAGGTAGAAAATGTTGGGCTTGCCACGTGTTATCATTATGTATTTTTGAGGTTGTGGGAGTAAATACATTGGACAACATCAAACCACTTTTGAAGCTGGGACCTAGCCCTGCCAACTTCAGAGAGGGCTCTCTCTTTATGATTTAACTTGGTTTTTAAGTTGATTTTAGGCTAGTTATGATTATGCTTGGTTGTTTGTTTGAATTTGTTTGATTGGTTTGGTTGGTTGATCTGATCAAATTACTTTTTTTTCCATTTGGCTATGGAGTCAAATAAAACTGGATGTTGCACCAAAAGTTCAAGGGAGTAATCATAGGGCAAGCTAGCTAGATTTACTGGATCTTTAAATTAAATTATGGAATGGATAAAAGGTGTGCTTTAGCATGGATTGAAAAGCATTTAAGAATTTCTCAATCAGCTTTCAGAAGAAAACATAAAGATTGTAAACGTAGTCCAAATAATGTGTTCGAAAACATATCTTATTTTTCACATCTCTTGGTTTACAATTAGATTTCAGATGCATAAAATAAAGAGAATAACAATGAAAACACAATTAAAGTAGGTAAAACATCACCAGTATATCGTAACACAAGTATCCTGTGAAGAGTCTTTTATTAATGGTGCTCCAACAACGTCGAAAAACTACAATGCTTGGTAGAAAGAGTTACAATGTTCAGGAACAAGCCCTCAATACTTCGAAAGAATGAAGTATTTAAACATAATTTACAAAAAAATTACAATAAATGCCTCATTAACATGGCATCCTATTATTAACTTCAAACTAACAGAATGAAATAACACGACCAAAAGAGATGAATCTGGTGAAGTGATCTGGCCATTTGACACTCCTTTGGTGGAGAATAGTTGCTGAGTGGCCACTATTTGGGTGTTGCGCTCATGAAGATGACCTGTTCTTTTAATCCTAGAATTCACACAACTTATCCCACCACTCCGCATCTGGAATGGAAATTTTTGTTACCTTGCGGTAGATCTCATCTACCTTGGTATACCGAGCGAAAGTGGGTTTTACTACAAAAATGTGTTTTATCTCATGTTGTATGAAACTCATGTTGTTGATAGCTTCATAAAAAGCTCTCCCTGTCATAGCACCTTTGATGTGGGAAGAATTAGCTGTATCCTTTGGAATGTCTTGAATCTTTTTCTTGTAATCTTCCCTCGTCATCAATTTGTCATTGATCACAAATAAAGAAGGTAGACCTTTCTTGTTTAATGCTTCTATTCTAGTGAAAAACTTTTTAACTGCTTCCTCCAAAGTGTGACATTTCTCTGTCAACTGCACAACCAAGTTCTTCTTTGTTAGAACTTTCTTTACTTCTAAGACTATTTATGTTCTGTCATCTACTCCCAAACCATCCAAATCATATCTGTTTTTTGAATTGAGAAACTCTATGATGCGGTTGGTTGTGGCAGGCATTTCTCCCAATTCAACATTGATAGTGGAAATGGTTTGCTTGGCTTTCTCCATCAACTCTTTCTATTCAAATATAATCTGGATACATGGCCATATTTCATCTATTTCTTCAATGATGTTGTTCCATATAATTTCTTTGACTTAGGCCAATGTGTGGCCAACAAAGGGCTCAGTTATTGATTTCTTCCATATTTCTACCTAGTTTTGAGCTCTTTGTAGCTATGTTGCATGGAAAGTCTCAGTCTTTGCATTTTGATCTTGTAGAAGATTTACTTGAGCCTGCAATATCTTGATTTCTTCAATTTGGAGAGACATGTTCTGCATTGCAGTTGCTAACTGATCTGGAGCAGCCCCTATGCTTGTTGTAGAAGATGTAGTTTTAGGAATAGCTATGATAGACAGTGCTTCCAAAAGGACAACAACCATTTTGGCAACTTGCTCCTTTTCTTTGATTATCTTCTCCATCTTTGTCTCCATTTACTTCAACTGTGCACTATGCTCCATGATGAGCTTCATCATGTCTGCCTTTTGTGTCTCTATTTCTTCAATATCCTTAGCCAGAGGATCTTCTGTGGCTGGTAATTTCAGTTGCTTCCTTAATGTTGCTATGTCTATATTCTTTTTCCTTACAAGCTCTTTTGCAACATTGATGTTTGCAGGGCTATAACCTACTTTGATCACCAAGTCCTCCAAAGCTTTGATCCTAGTGTCCTTCGCAAGTGCAAAGACCTTTTCCATCTTCAATTGTGATTGAACATTGGCTAATATAACCTACAATTTAGACAAACTCATAGCAATGTTTTTTTTTCTCGGTAAAACTATTCTATTATATACAAAATCAGAGTACAATTACATTCAAGCTGTCTGGAAGATCCAGCTGCCAGGAAGAATGGCAGCCTGGAACAGCCGCTTGTAGCAGAAAAAGAGGGCGAACCTGATCATTCCCACACAGGGGCGATAGTAAACAGTAGAACAATCCTGCGTAGGGGAAAACAAATAATTTGACACAGAGTAGCCATCCAAACGTTACGAAAACCGACCTTAAACAACAACGTTGGCATAGTGCCACAATGACACATTAACACATAAACAATTTGACTCTGACACGAAGACAAAGCCAAAAACATTTTGACACATGGACAAAGCCAAAAAGGAGTAAGCAATATCCCTTCCGAGCAGCATGAACTGAGAGCTTGCAGCATATTAATCTTTCGGAACCTCCTCCACAATTCTGCACCATCCGTATTCTTCCGCTTCCTGAGCTTGGCCCTCCTTCGCCTCAGTTGCTTCAGGCTTCGTCTGGACGTCCTCCGTCTGAATGTGTGGTCTTTCCATTGCCTTCCCCTTGTCCACAGAGGGCGTCTCCATAGACTTCGCGACATTGACTGGTGAGGTAGACTCTTGATGTGCACTGGTTTCGCCCTCGTCTTGGGCTTCATCGATGAATAGCACAGAGACATGGGCATTGATTCGGGGGAAATTCAAAGGGCTGTTGAAGGTGAAGACAACTGAACCGAAAAAAGGCGAGGACGAAGACCCAGGGAGCTAGCTTCTAGATATTGGCTCTGCCTCAAAGAGCTAGCACCTCCCGCATGAGGGCAATGGAAATGGCAGTGATAGTGGGGAAAGGTCTCCGCCTCGGCTGAAGGGCACGAGGACCCTCCTCGGTTGGAGCCACGACGACTTAACATACGCTGTTGAGGCCTAACCATATTAACAAGGCTGTGGAGAGCCGAATTGGGATGCAGAAAGCCGAGAGGATCGAAGACAGGCTGGGAATTCATACCCGGGCTTGAACTTAACAACACCAGAGGCGACAGAAGGACCCCAAACCATACTTGAATGCACATGGTAACGCCTGTGTTGCCACCGTTAATAATGTCGCTACCCTTGCCTCGAAGCACGCCCACCATTAATATGGTATGCATGATTGCCGGGAATGTCCCTCTCCTCCAGCGTACAGGTCACCTCTGCGCATGGCGGGCAGGTGGCCTCCCCTGCACACTCGTCCCATCACCTTACTAGCATCGCTCAGCACCCGCATAAGGGGAAATTCATAGCAATGTTAGTGACAGTGGAAAAAATCATTTGCCCAGACAGCTTGTGCATCTCCATTTGGTCAATGGGATGTATGTCTTTCACATCAAATTCAAATAATGTCTTCTTGTAATCTGATGTTGCCTTGGGTTGGGGAATCTGTGCTTGGTGTTATAGCACCATTTGCTCTGGTTATGGCCTAGGGCAACCCTTCCTTCCAGACTTTTGGACCTAAAAAAAAGTGTTTTGTTTCCTATACACTACTTTTCCCTGTGATAAAAGCGTGTACACATGGGTCAACATATACCCAACCCGCGTACATGTGTTAAAACACTTAAAAATAATAAATTTCCTTAATTTCTGGTGGAGTTTTCCTGTAGCCTGTGGCCCAACTGCCAAAAAAAAAAAAAAACAAAAACGAAAAACAAAAACAAAACAAAAAAAACCTTGGGAAGGCCTTAAGGGGGAAGAAATGAGATATTGATATTATAGTTAATTGATCCCTGATCGAGTCTGATGAAATCCATGTGCCTCCTGCACTCCCCAAAGCTTTAGGAAACCCTGGTTTCCTCTTTTGAGATATCCTTCATCCTTCTTGAGATATCCTTGTGTAAACCTCCTTGGAAGGCCTTTAGGGGGAAGAAATGAGATATTGATATTATAGTTAATTGATCCCTGATCAAGTTTGATGAAATCCATGTGCCTCTTGCACTCCCCAAAGCTTTAGGAAACCCCGGTTTCCTCTTATGAGATATCCTTCATCCTTCTTGAGATATCCTTGTGTATGATGATGGAGGAAAATTGTTGAAGCCGAGAGAGGACAGTTCCACTTGGAGTTGGAGGAAGATTTAGGTTGTAGTTTTCCATCTTTCTTGTAGCTTACATCAATAAATAAATGTTGTTTTGTTCCTGATATTAATCATGTTTATGCATTGATCTATATTGTGATTTGTTCATAAATATTATATTAATGCATAATTGTTCATTCATTTATATGATCCAACGTATATATCATGAATATTCTTTACGTTTCTATTGTTGTATATGCTTTGCTTGAATAATTTACAGGTTTTAAAGGCATCAGGAGAAGCAGAGGGTTTGCACCTTGCGAGATCTACCCAAATGTAGGCCCCCCGTGGACACTTCTTCCCAGTTCAGTAGAATAAGCATTTAGATTGTTTGTCTGAGCATTTTTTGCTATTGTTTGCCCTCCACTCTGTTGGGGTTTTCAACCAAAAACCCCAGGGTGTTCTCACTTGCAATAGAATTGGCGACTCCATTGGGGATAACATTCTTGTTATTCCTAGTTTGGGTTGTTTGTTCTTGATTAGGGTTTGTTTTCTTGATGGTTTGCTTTTACAATGTTATTTGACTTATTGGCTTCCCAAGCATCAAGTCTGATCTTCAGGATCAAGCCTTGATTTTTTGTTTTTTTTTTGTTTTTTGTTTTTTTTGTTTTTTTTAATTAAGCATTGTATACGCTCTTTTCTTGGATTGTAGCCGCGTATACACGCAAGATTCCTCAAACAGACTCGCATATACACGAGTTTCTTGTGTGAGAAATGTGTGTGCACGCCTCTATGTCTTTACACAGCAGTGTATACAGTTTTTTGAATTATTTTTCAAATATTTTTGCCCAATTAGGTTTGTTTCCTGGTGAATTCTGTTATTTTCTGGTCATCCTCTCTCTGAAGAACTCTGTTATCTCGCAAGATTTCTTTTTCAATTCTCCTTCTCATTGAAAAGCCTAGTTGGCCTAGGATTTATTTTTGAGCAAGATTCTGGTTTGTGTGTTGGGTTCAAGGCTTTTGTCTAAAGTTCTTGGATGTTCTAGTTTCCCAGAACAGGAAATTGATTTCGATTTCATTTGTAACCCAGATTTCAAGTTGCCTTGCTTTGCTTTTCCTTTTGATTGGCCTTGTTGCTTTTCATGCTTTTTGAGTGTCTCTTTGAAAATTTGAAAGTTTTTCTTTCTTGACATTTTATCGGTTTGTTGAAGTCTTTTACTACTGTTTAGATCAGTTTGTGCAAGATTGTAGTCCTTCTTGTTTCAAGTTTCATTTATTAATGAGTTTTATAACTTGCAAGGTATAAGGACTCCTTGTGCTTCTTCTTGATCTTTGGAATTTAGTAGTTTTTTTTGTGACCTCAAATGTTTCTTTAGTTTCCTCAAAAGAAAAAGACAAAAACATAATTTTTGCCTTTCTTTTTCTTTCAAAGCTTTTGGTTTTTTGGTTTCTCTTGGTTTTTGTTTTTGAGAAATTGTGATCTTTTTTAATTTGTTTTGCTTGGTTTTAATGGAAATTTGTTATTAAATTTTTTCCCTCTTTCTTGTCAAGTTGGCTTATTTATCTTATAAAGAAACACTTTTTCTTCTTGCATGAGCATCCATGCACCATCATTATAGTTTGCATTGCAGGCATTTTAGCCATTTTGTTAGCTCTTGAGTGTGTGGAGTGTGTTTTCTGGAAAAAGGAAAATTTTCTTGTACAAGTTTATTTTTAGAACTTTATAGAAATCTCTTTTCATTGAAAGAAAATAACTGCATGCATATAGTTAAGTTTCTATTGGTTTCTTTTGCGTCGAAAACATCATAAGCTTCACTTTCGTCATACCTTGGACTTAAAGAACAACCCTCTAAAATCAAGTGATTTAATAAAAAGAACTAGAAATTTTTAATTTTGTCATTAACAAAACCAACAAGTTTAAGTTCTTTAAGGCCTTGGAATAGGTGAGTGGAGAGTTAACTCTCCAATGCCACTCAAACTATCGAACATAGAAGTTGAATAATAGTGAAATCTAATGTCGTTAGAAAGACCGGGAAAGCTCCGTGACTGGGAGTCAAGCACGAGGGAGAGTGAAGACAAGGAAGAGAGATACTCCCTCTCCTACTTGTTGGATCCTACCTCACGACTGTTCCGCCCAACTTTTGGTACAAATTTGTGCTCATAGTTTCATTTCATAGGGATCACATAGGTGGTTGCAGAGGAGAATTCGGTGTCACCTGAGGCATACATTGCATCACATTCATCAATACTTTTGGAGGGTACCCTTGTGAAGCTTAGGTGCTTGCACCGATAAAGGATTTTGACTGGAGGTCAGCGCAACTGTTTCTGTTACCTTCATTGGCAGGCTTGGTCCGTTATTATCCCAAACTATATTCGGAAGGTCCCTTACTTCACTTTCGTGTATTTTGGTGTCCGGTCCTCATCACCTGGAGCAAAAATACTTGGAAGTTGCTTGATTGGTTGCATTTTTAGGGACTTTATAGTCGAGTTCTCTTTTCTCTTTGGATTTAGTTGGCTTTAGGTGGATTTGTTTTGTCACTTTTGGACCTTAGATTCTGAGTGACTGACCTACCGCTCCACCGATCTTGAAAGGCTATTGATCTTTCTTTTTGAAAGTTGTGGAGTTGTCTCCTTAAGGGCAAAGGTTTTGATTGTGCATCTCTATTCCTTGGAAATTCATTTGTACATTCCCGCAAGGGAAGGATCTGTGAATAAATTTGGTATGACCACTATTTATGTGGAGACCAACCAAGGTACCTTTCCAAAAGGGGATCCTTGTGCTTTTCCTTTCTTTGGAAACGTTGGTACCCCCTTGGTGGCCACTTTGAATGTTCCTAGATTGAATGTTGGACTACCAGTTTGGTTGTGATCCACGCTGAATATTCCATATGTTCTTGAAGTTTCTAAGATGAATGCTTTATTTCAAGGGCATCAAATGGTGTTAATTGTTCATCTTCTTTAAAAGAGAAATCTGGGATTCCTCTTTCTCCTCCCTCTTGTAATAAGAGATCTAGGAGGAAGAGAAAGAGGAAGACGAAGAAGAAAAATAATTCTATCCATTCATCACCAACCTTTGCAAGTCATGTTGGAGATGAGCCTTCAGTCGCTGCAAGTCATGATAGAGGCATAAGTGTAGTCACTGCAAGTCATACTAGCAATTCATCATCAAACTCTGCTAGTCACGTTGGAGATGAGCCTTCAGCCGCTACAAATCTGCTGGGGGCATAAGTCTAGTCACTGCAAGTCATACTAGCAATTCATCATCAACCTCTGCTAGACACGTTGGAGATGAGCCTTCAGCCGCTGCAAGTCATGCTGGGGGCACAAGTCTAGTCACTGGAAGTTATACTAGCAATTCATCACCAACCTCTACAAGTCATGTTGGAGATGAGCCTTCTGTCATTGCAAGTCATGTTGGGGGCATAAGTCTAGTCACTACGAGTCATACTAGCAATGGGTCTCCTACCTCTATCGGTCATATTTCTATTGACTCAGATGCTCTGTGAGTAGGGCTGGGGGTACAAGCCCTATCTCTTTTGGGAAAGAGTCATTGACCTCTGCAAGTCATGTTGGGGACTCTACGCAAACCACTACTAGTCAGGTTAGAAGAATGAATGTTGATCAGAAACATAAATGTAGAAGTATTAAACCTAAGTTTCCTTGTAAGATATGCAAGGGAGACCATCTTACTCATTTATGCCCCGGTATTCTAGAGGTACAAAGGATATGGTCCAAATCTGAAGGTTCTTCTACTTTTGAATCTGATATGGTTTCTCAACAGTCTCATCAACCATTGGTTGATAATGTGGTTGAGCCAGTGTAATCTCTGGCTGATTACACTCCTCATTTGGGGGGTGAAGTGCCTAGCAATAGAGTCTTCTCGATTTCTAGTATAGATTCTTCTGGTCTAGGGGGCATCTCAGTCTCTTCGAATGTTCCTCTTCCAAGTTCTAGGAGTGTCTCCTTTGATCGGGATAGTCTGTCGAGCCTTGTCTTCCTTCTACTGCACCTTTCCAAATAAAGGTTAGAGTTAATTCCACAAACATCTATCAATGTATGGTGGATGAAGGATCCTCTGCAAGTATTATATCCTCCTTGACTTTGAAAGCTTTGGGTTTTCCAAAGTTGTTGATAGATGATAGTTAGTTGTTAGCCTATGATAGAAGACCTAGTGAATCTATGTGTGTTCTTCCTCAATTGCCTATTACTTTAGGTGGGAAGACTGTTTTTATCGATATGATGGTGGTTGATCACCCTTTAGACTTTAATATGCTATTTGGGCATGATTATGTCTATGCTATGAATGTTGTGGTGTCTTCACTCTTTCGAATGATGTGTTTTCCTCATAACAGGAATATTGTCACTATTGATCAACTTGCATTTGATAATCACCACCCTAATTCGAATTTACTACAGAATACCCCTTGGTTTGTTCCAAGTGTTCAAGTAGACTCTACCCCGCCACGGGTGAACTATGTGGCATTGAATCCTCAATGTTCAAATGCTTCTGAGAAGGATCCTTTGAACTATTATTTTCCTTCTTGGGACTTGGTCCTGACAAATGATCGAGTTATTCCTTCTATGGATATTTGGGACTCATTAATTCCCTCTTTTGATCCTTGTAGTTCTCATGATTTCTTGGAATTTTATTTTCCTTCATAGGAGGAACTTTTTGAAGCCATTAGTTTTAACTACCAAAGGAGTCCTTGGATTGAACCCTACAAGGGGTTTGTCCAAAATAACTATTATGCATAAGCTGTAAGGCTGCGTGGTTCCCTGTACCATATTGTACACATAAGGTCCGCATTTTCAAGTTTTGTATTTTGTGACATAAGATTTTATTTGAAGATTATATATGCAATGTATTAACTTCTTGTCTAGTGTTCCTACTTATGTCTATAGAACTTGGAAGACTTCTCCTTTGGACATTTTTATGGTTGATCCACTCTGACAAGTATTGGTTCTCGAAACTAGCATATAGGTTAGGTTTTTCACCTGCATTGTTCATTTATTAGTTTCCTTTCCCATTTTGGCCTTAGTATCGACCCCACCAAGATATGATGTAGAACCTTCTCATTGCTTAGAAGTGTCATAACTTGTATGGTAGAGCCTACCTTACCATGGGCACCCTAAATAGTACCTTGTTGTCACTTAGCACCCATGCTGAACTTTTGTTCTTAGGCTCGGGAGCCCTCTTTAGTCCTGCCATGACTTGTGCATTGGAGACTCATTCTCTTTCTTCTTTGCTATTTTCTGGCTTTATACCCTAGAGGCTCCTTTGTGTTGAGTTGTACTGTTGCATTGCATATTGACTATTTTCACCTTTTGGCCTTGAGCCGGCTTCACTTGGACTCATGTTTAAGCCACTTTTTGACCATGTCTTATGCAAAATCAACCTTGCAATCACTTAGCCTCTGCAACTTGACGCACCATTTTACCCATGGAAAGAACATTCATTTGAGTGTCATTGACCATTTTTTTCAATTTACATTGAGCATAGGAATGTTTCCATCCCAGGAACTAGAGCATCTGTTTTTTCGACACTCGTTCTTTCTACTATACTATAGCATTCTTTTATTCTTTTTTTAGGCTTCATAAATATGAAAAAGACAAAAAAAATATATATCCAAAAAAAGAGCGGGAACAGGACATTATTTCCATATTTGATGGTATCTAGAGTCAATTGTGTCGCCCTTGAACAAAGCACTCAAAAAATAAGTATTTCCTCCATTGGGATGTGTTATAGACATATTTGGGCACTTCAACCCCAATCATATATGTCAATAAACCAAGGGCTCTTTAACCCCTAAAAGTGTTGTTTCACACCCTAATGGATCATGGTCAACTGATTACACCATTTCCCAGAAGTTCCACCTGAAAAACCACTCAGAACTGGCCAAAACTGGACCATATTGACTACTCTATGGTCAAGGTGCGATGCATCTCACTTGCTACACACGGGAAGTGTGATGCATACTGAAAAGGCCTTCTGTACGGTGCGATGAGTGAGAATGGACAAATGGCAAAGACATTTTGCTAAGTGGATGCTCATGGAATCTTCTAGAAACTTCTCCTATGACACTTGCCTCTCTGAATTCGCCCAGGGATGAGTAAGAGATCAATGAAATCTCCAAGTGGAACCAAAAACTATCAGTGGAATGAAACTAATCAAAAACCCAGAGCTGACTCACCCCCTTGCAAGACATCCATAAATGGATCCCTCATCTGAGAGATCTAGAGGTTGGAATTTTGTAATTTGTAAGGAAGTGATGTTGGTTTCTCCTTGATAAGAAACATTGAATTGTTAGGTGATCTTGGTTTTCATGAGGTGAAGAGGGCTTTCATGCTTGGAGGATGACGCTGGATCAGACAGCTGGGTTGTAATTCTCTCTTCTATTTCTACTATCAATAAAGTTATTTTTTAGTTTTCCTCCATATAATAGTGTATTTGTGAATCTTGTTATTTTTAGAGGCAATTGTATGGTTAATATATTTCTGATTCTGCATTGTTTATGATATCATAGATCGAGATGCTTTGATAGTGTTTTGTTGCTTTTCCTCTACAGATATTCTCTAAAGCAGGACAAGTAGTAGAAGAGTGGCAAGATCTATCAAGGGAGAGAGGAAACAAGCAAGGAGCCAAGCGGAAGATATAGGTTGGTTCTCTTTGCTTCTCTCTTATCTATCATACATAAAGGAAATCTTGAAGCACTTCGAATTGTTTGTTTCTAAGATAGCTACTCATCTTAGTGGGACTAGCAGATCGAAAAGACACTAGTTTTCCTAGAAACAAAATGGTGACCATACTGTGTGCAAAAGATGATTTAGGAAAAGTGCATTTAGTGTGTGCTCTTTGCTCTATGTTGAAAGAATCGTACTCTTCTTTCCTTAGTAGCTAGGATTTTCATTGCTAAAAGAAAATAAACAGCTGTTTATCATCTTAGATTGCATTTTTAGGAATTTTACATCTACATCGCGCAGTGAACCTTGAAAGACAAACTTCTAAAAAAGATCAACTCTAAAATAAATCTTAATGAACATAAAAATGCTTTGGAACCTAACGCAACACATCTAGAAGTCTAGGCTAGAGATGTGTTCTGCCGTTGTAAAACCTGGTAACTATCATTTTCATCGAAGGTTGGGGGATTCCTCCTCTTTGATACGACAAGTGCCACTATGGACGTGTGCTACCCATACCATCGAGTATATATTGGGAGACCACAATAGGCTGATATCCTTTATCCTTAGGAAGTCGTGTTTGCCGCCCTATCAACTGCAATGCACTGAACACAACATTTGGGAAGATTGACTGTCGTACGTAAAATCCTTGGTAATTTCTCTTTAATTTACCACCAAGGTGTATATTGCAGTTTTGTGATTGGTTTGGTAATCCCTTTGTCTAGATTTCTAGAGTAGTCACTTTCGTTCCTTTTTGACTCCTTAAAAGAAAAGGTCCATCTGAGCACTTGTCACTTCAGGCTCATTAAAAATCGAAAGCGACTAGAGTTATCTTTAGCTTTTTCTCGTCTCTTATAAATTGAAAAAGCAAAGTTGTGTCAAAGCATCATAAAATTTATTTAATTCAGAATAACATTTTCCCCTTTTTAATTTTGAATTAATCAAGTAATCCGCAATCGTGGAAGAAAGTCAATCAAAACCCCATCGTTCGCGAAGGCAGCGAATCAACCGTTTTTTACCCCAGAAATGAAACCATTCCCGGCGAAACGGTCTTGTTTAACTGAGTCCACCTCTTCTGGTTTATTTGAAACTTATGTTTCAACATCATTAGAGACTACAGTTACTCCGATCATTTCTGGTACATTTGCCTTTACAGAAGAAGTTTCGTAGTTACAAGAGGACATTAGAACTAATCCTAGTGTAACAGTAGATACCTCTATACCTGAAACAACTCCATCTAGAGCTGATCCAGAAACTGAAGTTCACTTATCTAAACATCTGGAAGTTGAGTTCCAAAATTTAGAAGGTGTCACCCCTCCAGTATCTGTCGCTGCAGAAACTATACCTTCTTCGGCCCCAGAAATATTTTACGGACTTGACAGTCTACCTCTTCCACCTGGACTGATTGCTGTAGAAGAGATTGTAGAGGATCTTCCATCTAGTACTCCATTTCATCTTGGGACTGGGATCCACTTATATCCTTCTATTACTGAAGATAGTTCTTTTAATCCTCCTTCATCGCAAGTTCCTGTCGAATCACTAGCAAATCTTTTGGATAGACTAAATATGTCTGAACAAACATCAACATCTAGGACTGTGTCGTCTAATACAGCCACAACAGAACTTCCTACAACCACTTTGACGATGTTTGCTGGTATACCATTTGCCCCAACTAGTCATCAATTACTAGATGGAGTCCACTAAGGGACTGTTTCAATGACATGGTCTGTTCCTACTTGTTCATCTGGAATCCTATCTAGAATTTCTTATGTTCAAACTCAACAAATTGATCCTGCATACCAGTTTCAATTTGGGCAATCCAGTCTTCAAAGGCTGATCTATCCTTTGTGCACCGGATTACCACCATATGGAGGGCAGTATGCTTTTTCATTGTTCCCTCTTGGAGAACGACCATATGAGAGTTCACAACAAAATTCAGGTCAAACTGGAATTACATCCAGTGGTTGGATACCAATACTGCCTCAACAACCAAGAGTTGTATATTCAATGCAACCAACTCAACCTATGTCGAATATTCCCACTACACTTGATATTATGACTGTGTTGCAAGTACAAGCACTTCCTGTTGTATGCCAACCTCAAGTCTCTCAGGTTGCAATACAACATCCTTTTGTCTCTACGACTCAATCACAACCTTAGGTTAGTGTTTCCTTACCTGGAACAACTCAGGCTCAAACGAGTATTATCACCCCACATCTTGGTCAATGATCCAGTATTGAGCAACAACAAATGGTCCAACAACCATGGCTGGTGCAATGTCAACAACCACAATTCCAGCAAGCTTATCGAGGACCTGAGAAACAAGGCTTTGTAGGTAGTGGACAACTGCATTTACAAAACGGTTATCAACAACCATACTATAATAGTTATGCCCATCAACCTTATCAAAGTTATCAACATCAGATACATTATGCTGGTATGCAAAGACCTATTGCTCAGGTGACCCCATCTTATCCTGGGTATGTTTCGCCAAACCTGAATCAACAGTTGCCCTTTGTGGCAACTCTATAATTACTAGATCTGAACCGGTTGACAAATGATCCAATTTCTTATTCCCCTTGGTGGCCAGTGATTCCTCATAAAATTCCCTCTAATATTCCTAAATTCAATGGAAATCCAGGTGAAGATCTGTCCAATCACGTAGTGAAGTTTCATTTGTGGTGCTCATATAACACCCTAAATGATGATTCGATTAGGCTTCGCCTCTTTCAGTGAATGCTAACTGGTCCGACAACAAAATGGTATATTGAATTGCCTAGAGCTTCGTTTGATAACTTCAGTGCCCTAGCCATCACCTTTCTAACCCACTTTCAGTTACCCATAAGGTACAAAACGGGAACAAAACTCCTTACCAACTTTAAATAGACAACAACCACTCACATATTTGATCATATTCATGAGTGGAAACGTCATTGTCGAATGGTAAAGGCGTATTTTCCTGATCAACTTTTATCTGAGTGGTTTATTAAGTCATTATTGCCTTCTATTGCTGAAGATGTGGCAAAGGGAGGAGTTGTCACTGAAGAGCAAGTCATTGCTCATGCACAATATTTGGACTTGATCTATACTCAGTCTGGCACGCTCTATGACAAAATTCCTAATGCTCCTAGACAGGAATTTTCCGTTCCTCCCTCTCCTAAAACGAACGGGGACTCTCATGCCGGTGATGGCGTGATTGGTACCTCAAGTACGCAAATCGCAAAGGCTCCATCTGGTAAAACCCTTGCAGTTTCTAGTCAAAAAGCGAATGAAAAACTTCTTGCCTCGGAGGTTAATGCCGTGCCATCTAACAAGGGAAAAGAACCAAAGCAACCAGGGGGCAAGAAGAAAGGGAAAAACAAAAAGAAGAAACAGGAAGATTCGAGTCCTAAAAAATCTTCTGGAAACCCTACTGGGAAACATAAACCTCGTTATCCATGTTTAATATGTGACGGCAATCATTTCACGAAAGATTTTCCACATTGAGCTAAGGTTGCGAAATTTTTAAAGACTTCAACTACCTCAGTGGTGTTGATTGATCCATTTCCAAACCCAAAAACTAACCTGGTTGTTATCAATCATGCTTCCACATTCCAAGTGCTTATGCTATCCATCTTGAAACAACAAAATGATGCTTTGATATCGACAAGGAATAAAGATTATGGGAATCCACAGTGGTCGAACAACAAGGCTACAGATCAACCTAGTAGTTTGAAAACAACTTTTCCAGAAGTTCTTCCACCCATCATTCCTGAATTAACTATAAATCCGCTTAAGGGAGTAGTACATAAATCGACATTTAATCCTCGTGCTGAGCAGCACAAAATTATAATATAGTGGAAGATCTGGCTCAATCGCCATCCGCTATGTTGACACTTGAAGTACTGCAGAATTGCCCCTCCCAAAAGCAAGCTCTGTTATCAGCAATAGGTGGGATTGACCCAGCAGATTCCAATCTTGTGGCCTTCAACCATAAAGGATACGAACCTCAGTTACTGACCGAAATCGCTTTCATTATATAGGTAAAAAACCTCAACTAAACTGTTCATTGAAAAATTATTGACGAGGGGGCATCTACCTGTATTATGTCAATGAATTGCTGGAAAACTTTAGGCTCGCCACCCTTGTCGCGATCATCAACGACATTAAAAGCATTCGATGGAAGAACATACACACCATATGGGATATTGAGTAACTTGCAAGTTGAACTGGGGGGCAAGACAGTAGAAATTGAAGTCCAGGTCATTGATGGAAACCTTGACTACAATATATTACTGGGAAGGCCCTGGATTTATGCCATGGCTGCCGTTGTGTCTACATATTTTAGAAAGATTGCATTTCCCTTCCAAGGCGGAATTATAATCGTTGACCAACTAACATTTTTCCCCAACAGTTCACAAGCCACTGGAAGCATTCCATTAATCCATGGAAGTTCTCAATCGCTTCAAAATGTCGAAGTAGGTCTCCTAAAAGACCCTTCCTTAATGGGTACTTTTGCCCTCCCGCCTCCAAGTAATCTGGCGGAAGTGGCCACAATGGAAACCTGTGATATGCTATCTTCTACATTATCAAAGATTAAGAAGAACTCTGACCATTTTGATACTATGGGTCACCGAGGATAGTTCTTATCTTGTGTCGACCTCATTACAAAATGAAATAAGGGTTATGAGGATAGTTCTTTTACCGTGTCAACCTCATTAAAAAATGAAACAACTCCCTTTTCGAATCGAGTCTTTGATTATGATTTGTAAAATCCAAGTTGAGTCTTTTAAAGATCTCGAAGGTAAACCTTCATTCCAACCACCATGTTGAATAATGTAATGAAGCTTGGGGGGTATGCACCTCGATTTGCATCAAAGTGTTGGGGGCATGCGAACTTATAACAAGCATAGTTTTTCGTTTTAAGCTTGTGTAAACATGAAACCGAAGATGAGCAATGTTTCTGCAAGGTTCAAGCTCGTTAAAAAATAAACCTGCCACTGAGCACATGTTGGCACAAGGTTCAAGCTCATTAAAAAATAAACCCGCCTTTAGTAAACGACCTCTATGATTGCATTGCTATCAGCCTTTTAAGCCTTGGTTGTGTTCTTCCATCACCTCCATTCTTTTGGCCGATCATATGCTTCCACTTGATTGTTTACCCTTTTGAGGAACAACTACGGCGAGTGGTTCTGTTAGCCACCCTCTTCACACTGATATGTTTTGAGAAGTTCCAAACTTACCTGGAACCAGTTGCTACCCTAAAACACCACTCGTTCCTCAAAACTGAGTCTCCTTTAAACCCTTTTCAGACTCGTTAAATATGAAAAGATTATCGAGCATTCCAGCTCATTAAAGTGTTTGGAAATAACAAGTCTACTTTAAACTCTTTTCAAACTCACTAAATATGAAAAGATTGTCAAGCAATTGGCCTCTCTAGCTTGCTAAAGTGATTAGAAGTGCCATCCCTCTTGTATTTTAATATTTTTGGACCTGAGGGATTATCCCACAAAAATATCGAGCACTTGTCTTTTTTGGCTCGCTAAAGTGATCAGAAAAGTCATCCCTTTTGTATTATTTTAATATTTTTCGGACCCAAGGGATTGTGCTACGAAAAAGAACTGCTGGAGTTTCCTTTTCGTATCTTTTCAAACTCTCTAAACATGAAAAGGACCGAGTTGTTTTGGTCATTAAACTCGTTAAAACAATAGCGACAAACTTGTCCATCCAGACAAGAATGAGTTTCACTATCGCTAGGCTCGCTAAAACATAGCGACAAGTTTGCCCGAAGGGAAAATTATAGAATAAGAATATGTTATCCTCCTCAAGATTGAAAAAAATAAAGAGGTACTAGTCAACAATGACTGGGGAAATAGGGAAGAAAACTTGAAGAATTTTTATTGGTAGTAGGTCGCTCTTGAACATGACACTTTCACTCCATCACCATGATTGAGTTGGGTCGGGTTATTTCGTTCACTGGTCATATCACCATTGGTCCTCCGTACCATCCATATTTTGAGGTTAACACTACCAATCCATCTCAGTGTCGTCGACATGTTCAAGAGAAGTCATTCAGAGAATTCACCATCCAGCTAATGCCTCATCCATTGCAATACCTTCATCCTCCATTTTTCATGATCGCCATTGATGAACCTTGTATCATCAGATCGTTTTCACCTCCAGAAAATCATTTGCTTTGTTTCGTGTCGTAGACGTGGGATACATCAAGGCTCTCCTACGATGGGTCACTTCTTGTCGACATCAGCTCATTATCCAAGAAGTTGATTTAGAAACAACCCTTTCAGTACTTTGAAGCTTGCATGCCTCAATGGCAAGTTTCTCACTTTCGGTGACAAGTTTACATCAATGGCCTTCGACCGAAAGATTTTAGGTGGTGTTCGACATCGGCTCATATATTCACACCACGTGAATTGTACTGTAGTACCTTGAGGGTCATTATCATTACGGTGATTCCTCTCGTGCCTATTAACATCTTACATCATTGGCTTGTAATCAGGCAATGTCTTTCCATGTTCAACTTCAGAACATCTTTTCACATGGATTGACTTGTACATTGGGTGAAGATTGAACGAGTTTGAAGACCCTAGATCTAGTTTCATCCATCCGGGCTGCGATATATTCAGGAATATAAAGACATCAAATGTACACAGAAGCTACACAGATGATCATCCAATCTAAGGGATGATGACTCTACATATAAAGAGTCACCAGTCTGCAACAACAGATGATTATTGTCCTGTGTACATGAAAATGAATTTATAAAGCTGAGCATGGGAATGCTCACCTCAACTAGATCATGAAAATATTATGATGATGATGTAATGTATTGTATCTTATACAGGTCACCTTTCATTTTGAATGCCTCGGATCCTCATGATAAAGTATTTCACCTGACATCAAAAGATTTACGACCACATGCTTTAGGGGGCAACTGTTATAGACATATTTGGGCACTTCAACTCCAATCATATATGTTGATAAACCAAGGGCTATTTAACCCCTAAAAGTTTTGTTTCATACTCTAATGGATCATGGTCAACTGATTACATCATTTCCCAGAAGTTCCACCTAAAAAACCACTTAGAACTGGCCAAAACTGGACCATACTGGCTGCTCCATGGTCAAGGTGCGATGCATCTCACCTGCTACACACGGGAAGTGTGATGCATACCAAAAAGGCCTTCTGTAGGGTGCAATGAGCGAGAATGGACAAATAACAGAGATAGTGTGATGCATACTGAAAAGGCCTTCTGTAGGGTGCGATGAGCGAGAATGGACAAATGGCATAGAAAGTTTGCTAAGTGGATGCTCATGGAATCTTCTAGAAACTTCTCCTATGACACTTGCCTCTTTGAATTCATCGAGGGATGAGTAAGAGATCAATGAAATCTCCAAGTGGAACCAAGAACTATCAGTGGAATGACACAAATCAAAAACCCATAGCTAACTCACCCCCTTGCAAGACATCTATAAATGGATCCCTCATCTGAAAGATCTAGAGGCTGGAATTTTGTAATTTGTAAGGAAGCGTTGTTGGTTTCTCCTTGAAAAGAAACATTGTATTGTTAGGTGATCTTGCTTTTCATGAGGTGAAGAGGGCTTTCATGCTGGGAGGATGATGCTGGATCAGACAGTTGGGTTGTAATCCTCTCTTCTATTTCTACTATCAATAAAGTTCTTTGAGTTTTCCTCCATATAATCGTGTATTTGTGAATCTTGTTATTTGTATATGCAATTGTATGGTTAATGTATCTATGATTCTGCATTGTTTATGATATCATAGATCGAGATTCTTTGATAGTGTTTTATTGCTTTGCCTCTACAGATATTCTCTAAAGCGGGACAAGTAGGAGAAGAGTGGCAAGATCTATCAAGGGAGAGAGGAAACAAGCAAGGAGCCAAGCAGAAGATACAGGTTGGTCCTCTTTGCTTCTCTCTTATCTATCATACATAAAGGAAATCTTGAAGTGCTTTGAATTGTTTGTTTCTAAGATAGCTATCCGTCTTAGTGGGACTAGCTGATCGAAAAGACACTAGTTTTCCTGGAAATAGGATGGGCTTTAGTTTGAATTTGGGAGAGCCTTAACCTTGTTATTAAGTCATGACTCCTCTGATTAGTTATATCTTCTAGTCATATGGAGAGTTTTCTTATGCCTCCTGCATGACAAACTTATACAAAGTTATCATATGCTGCCATGTAGTCATAGTTGAGTCGTGCTTTTGCTCAAGGGAAGTAAACTGAGTCGGCCTCTTTGTGGTGTCTCTTGACCTATTTTTTAGCCGGCCATCCCTAGTTGTCATAGTCATGTTCATTATCACATAAGCTATTTGGTCCTTTGCTCGTGTTGGTTTGAGAAGGTCTCCATTGATTTCTTGCTGGCGGGTCTTTCTCTTATTCACTACGACAAATTTCTTTGAGGGCAGATCTAGAGCCGTAGCCTGGCCCTATTTTCATTATTGATAGGTCACCTTGTGCTCAACATTGATCAATATCATGGGTTTTTGATTGAGTGGTTTCCCTTGTGTTCGACATCATCTTTCATTATCACACATTGGGATTCATGTAGTGCCTTGGCTTCCATTTGACCTTATTGGTGGATTCCTCGCCTCTGTATCAACTTTCATTATTGGTTAGTTTAGAGGGTTTATATCGTGTGCTAGCTACATCTTGTGTACACCGAAAATGTGCTTCGGTTGGGTTACTACATATTTATTTGTCTGATTCCTTCCACATTATTGGCCTACGGATTACACTCGCACTAAGGGATGAAGGATGCCTTAATGACTTCCTTCTAGCGGATCTTTTCCCATCGACTTTTGCTCATTTCTCTGGGAAAGATATCTAGAGTCCATTTCGCAGTACCTTACAGTTCGCAGTGATCAGTGGCAGATTCTTTTGCTATCGACAGTGGGAACACATCATTGTCTCTTGATTGATAGATTCTTCCAAGTGTTCAACTACAACTCATCTATTCGCACTTGTTAGATTGTATTGGGTACCTTAGCTCTTATCATCATTATCGATGAGTAGTCTTGCATTTGTTAATGGTATACATCAATGAACGATAATCAAACAATTTCTCACATGGTCGACTTCAGATCATTTATTCCCATTGTGTAGAAATGTACCACAACAGTTGGTGAAAACCTCGGGTTTGCATCAACATTTCTTGGTTCACTTGTCAGTTGCTCATGTTCTTGCTAGTTGTCACCATCCACCTTATATGTTGCGGTTCCTTACAACGACATCCTATATGTTGGCACCCTAGTTGCAATGTAGTACCATTTATTCCACCATTTGACTTGGTACTTTTTGGATCAACTTTATGACTTCAGTGATCAGTTTCATACTTCAGCATCATTGATCAGTTCTTTATATGTGATATTCAGACATGTACTTATTTGGATATGATCGGATGATCCATTATGTATTTTCAGTTCCTTTATACTTATATGCATATTGGATCAACTTTTGTACTTAACATGCAAACATGCCTTACTATGTTTGAGCATGGGTATGCCCACCTCAGGCAACAGTTTCTTTCTGATCTCTTTCATTGGCTTAGTAGGTTGAATTCTGGTGAACTCCTCCTCGGTCTCGGCATGATTCCTTCTATACACTTAATATATTTTTCCCATCATGTACCCCTTCTGACCTCATATATTAGGGGGCACCTGTTATAGCACCATTTACCACTCTTGGTAGATCTGATGCTCTAGTTATGGCCTAGGGAAACCCTTCCTTCCAGACTTGGTCCAAAATCTAAAAAACAATGTTTTATTTCCTATACCCTACTTTGCCCTATGATAAAAGCATGTACACGCGGGTCAACATATACCCAACCTGTGTACATGTGTTAAAACACATAAAATAATAAATTTCCTTAATTTTAGGTAGAGTTCACAGTTATACCTGTTACTCACCTCCTATAGCACGTGGCCCAACTATTTCGCAACTGAAAAAAAACTAATTTACAGAAGTATAAATAAACCTCCTTGGGAAGGCATTAAGGGGGAAGAAATGAAATATTGATATTATAGTTAATTGATCCCTGCTCGAGTCTGATGAAATCCTTGTGCCTCCCGTACTCCCTAAAGCTTTAGGAAACCCTGGTTTCCTCTTTTGAGATATATTTCACCCTTCTTGAGATATCCTTGTGTATGATGATGGAGGAAAATTGTTGAGGTCAGGAAACGTTCCACTTGGAGTTGGAGGAAGACTCAGGTTGTAGTTTTCCACCTTTCTTGTAGCTTACATCAATAAAGAAATGTTGTTTTGTTCTTGATATTAATCATGTTTATGCATTGATCTATATTGTGATTTGTTTATAAATCTTATATTAATGCATAATTATTCACTCGTTTATACGTTCCAACATATATATCGTGAATATGATTTACATTTCTGCTGTTGTATATGCTTTGATTGAATAATTTATAGATTTTAAAGGCATTAGGAGAAGCAGAGGGTTTTCACCCCACGAGATCTACCCAAACGTAGGACCCTCAGGTAAGCACACTTCTTCCCAGTTCAGTAGAATATTCATTTAGATTGTTTGTTTGAGAATTTCTTGCTGTTGTTTGCCCTCTGCTCTATTGGGGTTTTCAACCCAAGACCCCTACGGTGTTCTCACCTGCAACACTTGGAGGAATGCCTTTTGCATTTTACCTTTCTCTGAATCAAAGGCTGACAACAACCTGCTTTGAGAACTAGAAGTTTGCTTTGAGAACTGATTGTATGTGTTGATCTTCAGGGCCTCATTCCTCACTTTAATTTCCTTAAAAATGTCAAATATACTCTTTTCTATCTCCCCTGTGGTAGATGTGTTGGTCTGCATAACCTGTTGCTGATCTTGTGAAGCTGTGGAGGTAGTGGGAGACAGTGTGGTCTGATCACCCACTAATGAGGAAACAAGTGGCTCGTTAGTGGTGATAATATTCTCCTGCTATTAATCCTTTCTTAGGCTTAGTTTAGAACTGAGCTTGGCCTTCTTTCTGTACATGATTTTGAAGCCTTCACTGAAAATCTCAGTCCCTGAAGGTAACTCTTCTTCCCTACTTCTCTTTGTTGTTTTCTCCTATATGATAGGAGTATGTACTGTGGAGGATGACACAAAATCCTCCTCGACCTCTTGTAGGTGTTCTAAGTCCATTATAGTTGGTTTTTATACTTCTCTATCTCTAGTCTGGTTGTGTGGAAATGAGCAGTAGATTTATTCTCTACCCTTAACTTAGAGATGACTCCTAATGGATCATATGTCCAGGTGAAACTAAGGCTGAATTGCATCTCTTTCAGTAGATTATCTTCTTCTTCCCCTCCTACCCTGTTGTTGCAAATGAAAGGCCCTATTTGTGTTTTTATTTTGAATTGGGACTTATTCTTGGTAGCTACAAAGTGAATCTCATCCATATTGAGCATTTTCCTTATGTACTCTAGAGAAAAAATCCTCATTGGGAGGACTTTTGGAAGCTTGTAAGGGGCAAGATCACACCCAAATATCCTTAGTTCTGTATAGTTATGATAGAGGTACCAATCTCATGTCTAGACTTGGTACGATAGCTGCAAAATTTTCTTAATTTCTTCACCGATTCTTGGCTCTATCCTACTTCTTAGGAGACCTAGTGCTAGATGTACAAACATCTCTATGAACTGTTTGTATGAAAAGTCCTTTTGTTCCTTCATCACCAGGGTTGTCTAGAAGATGACTGATTGTTGATTTCCTTCTTCATCTAGCTTTTGCAAGGCAAGCTTGAGGTTGTCTCCCTGAAAATATAAAAACATATAAACTAACCTAGAAGCATATTTGAATACCTCCTTGGTCTAGAATTTGATAAACTGCTCATGAATAGAATCTGCAAGAAATTGGTTAAAGTTAAACATGATGGAAGGCTCGGAATTTGCAGAGAAAATGGAAAGGAATCCTATAATTTCCTTATCTACCCATTGATATGAGTAAGAGCCAAGGAGGTAAGAGATGACTGTGATAATTTTCTTAGCTCTCTCAGGGAAAATAGAGGATGGATAGTGAGGATTTTTTTTGGGTAATGGGGCATCTTCAATCAAGAATAGTTCAAGGGTTTTGGCTCTTTTAGCAATTTCCAACTTCTGATACAATTCAACAAGTGCCTCATGGGAAAAAGGAGTAACATTCTATGCCCTAGGGGCCTGCATCATTTGGTATATAGCTTGAGGAGTGATAGTGAACAAAATTTCTCAGTGGGGGCAATAATAGCTCTTTAGCTTGGAAAATAACATGCATGACATTTCTTGACAAATTCAGGGGTGATGTGGGTACGAGGAAAGATATAGTGGGGAAAACTAGATTCCCGCAGTTGAATATCATTAGACTTATCTATATATTTGTTTTCAAGCCAATAATACATCTCAAAAACCTCTAATTCACAGAGAGTTTCATGGATCTTATAGTCTCTTTCTGCCAAAGGGATGTGGTGAAAATCAATAGGAGGGTGGATCAAAGGACTCACATGTTCTTCTAGTCCCTTGTCTTTTGGACACATGATTAGATAAAGCTGAGGACAATGGTGAAATTTAGATTACAGGTTTACACTACGCAAAGAGGAATTGGGATTTGCAGACAAAAACAGAGGTAATGGCCTGAAATTCGGTTAGCTGGTAATGTCCCTGGCTTGTTGAAGTTGTTGGAGTTCGATCTAGCAAACCTGTAACAGGATAATGACAATGTCAGTGTGAAAGTCAGTATCCGATGAATGAGTGAAAGGAAGGATTATATAACATTCTGGTTTTCCCGTTGATGGTGGCGCGGGTTCGTTGGATTAATGGTTAAACCATTTAATTGTTTAATGAATTAATTTTGGAGGGAGTGGAGGTGATTGGTGGGATCAACGTGTCGATGACGTGGCTGAGGGTGAGTGGAGGGAGCGCAAAGGATAGATGAGTGGTATCAGGA
>APFE031656449.1:59463-74346 GCA_000404065.3 Pinus taeda
GGTGTTGACACATAGTGGTAAGCATGGTTTCAAATACTGCCCATTATGCCCCCCCTCCTTGACGACAAATTTCGAATGGTGAGGGGGGGCTGAAACGCACTATGGGCCATCGGATGTTGGGAGGTGGGCGCAGATGAGGGGAGAAGTGGCAGAGTGTTAATGTGACGTGACGGGGCGCTCGATGGGGTCGGGAGAAATGGATTTGATGCACAAGGGGGAATGATTGGAGTGTATGGTGGGGTAGGGGGTGAATGAAATTGTGAGTAGAGGGGTGACTTTGGGGTATTAAAACTTAGGAATAGGGGATTAATATATCAAATCACTTCATATGATGAACTTTAGAGTCAGACTCTAATTCTTTTTTGCCTTTGCTCTTTGCATGAAAATACATTTGAAATTCAACTTAGAATAAAATCTTCATGCTTTTCCTCTAACCACCATAGTGCTACCCTTTTGCATTTCCATTCTTTTTCTAAGCTAAAATTTTTTCTTCTTACTTTGCAAGGTGCACTTAAACTAGCAGACCCAAATCATTTTTCTTTTATGAAAATCTACCTTATCCTATCACTTATTTCGCCATTGACTTAGATTAAATTGTTGAGTCAATTTTATTTCTACCTAGCTACTGATTTACCAAGATTAAATTGTTTGGTAAATCTTTCATTCACTAACCTCTTAAATAGAAATTGAAATGTGTTTAATCATGATTAAACTGTATGATTTGAATAAAATTTTAGTCGTTGTGGCATTCAAGAGAAATTTTCACACAATCTTATTTGATAATGAATTAAAAGAACTAACTTATCAGTAGTGGCACTTAAATTTGCAACACTTTCAGTATTATTTTCTACTTTTTCTTTTGTGGGGTTCATATTTCCTTTTTTCTTATTCATTTTTTTTTTAACATACCCTCTTTTCATTTTTTTTCTTCATATTTTTGGAAATCATTTGAATATTGAAATTATGTACAATATGAAATCACAAATACAAAATACTCAATCACCTTGAGATCCTAAAATTTATAAGACCCTGACAGAGGCTCCAGCTGGGGATGACACTTCTCCAAGTGAAGTGTCAAGAACATAATATTAGTACTCTTGAGTATTCCATGTCTGTAATGTTTTCATTTGATCTCTTTGCTGTTAAGGATAATATTGGTAGCTCATTAATCCAGGCTTAGGGCCTTCACTACAGGCTTCAACCTTTGTTAATAAGTTACCCAATCAAAAACATAAAGACTATGATATTTACAATGATGAAAGGAAAATTTGTAGGCTAAGAAATGTAGTGCTTCAACATCCTACAATTGATAGGACCTCCAAGGATCTCTGCTCCATCTAGGTCTTTAAGTTATAATGCATTATTTCCCTTGAAAGCATGAACAATATATGGCCCATTCCAAAGATGATCAAACTTGCCATGTTTGCCTTGTCTTCTCTCCTTGAATCCCATCTCAAGACTTGGTCCCCAATGTTAAAGTCATCAAATTTTTATCTTCTGTCAAAGATCTTTTTGACATTTTCTTGAATAACTTGGGTTCTATTGTATACATCCTCACTGGACTGCTGCAACTGGATAGTTTGATTAATCCTTCTCTGTACATCATTGGGTTCAACTTGCACTTCTTGAATGATCTTCATGATTGGAACTCCTAAGGAGGATGGAAAAATTGCATCCATCCCATAGACCAATTGGTATGGTGACATGCCAATTGATTTTTTAGCAGTAAGTCTGTCAGCCCAAAGTGCATTAACCATCTTGTTGTGCCAAGACTTTTGTTATCCTCTAACAACTTTTTGATAATGTTTACCAAACTTTTGTTTGAGGATTCAACCAACCCATTACCCTAAGGGTAATAAGCTGTTGAATGTACCAAAGTAATGTGGTATTTATGGTAGAATTCAACCATTTTTTTAGATTTGAAGGTTGCAGCATTATCAGTGATGGGTTTTCTAGGATAGCCAAATTTGGAGAGGATATTAGTCTCAAGGAATTTAAGAATGACAACATCATCAGTGGTTGTAAGAATCCACTTATGTTGGGCAGAGGAAGAGGGATGAATTTCACCAATGAAATCCAATCCCCATTGCTGGAAAGGGCTTTCAATAGAGATAGGTTTTAATGGCAGGGGCAACAGTTTTCTCTTTCCCTAAAAAATTTGGCATTTATGACATGAGATGACTTGTTTGTGAATGTTCGGGAAAAGGGTAGGCTAGTAGAAACTGGCTCTGAGGATTTTATTGGTAGTATTTTTCTAATAAAGATGCCCACCACAGTCACCTTCATGGAATTCTTGCATAACTTTATTTGCATCATCCTTTAACAAACATTTAAGTCAAATACCCCCAACATCTTTCCAATACAAGACATTGTCTATAATGCAAAATTTAGCTGCTTTTAACTTCAAAAGTCTTGCCTTTGTTTTTGTCAAACTAGGAGGAGCATTTAAATTAAATAAAACATAAAACAAGTTTCCATACCAGGGTGATTTCAAAAATGCCTCATTAATTTGTGGAGTCGCCTGGTGCTCTTGATTATCTAATGAATCAATCAAGTTAATGTCTAATGCATGGAAATTTGACTCAACCATCAATTTGGCTAGTCCCCAACCTTTGATTAGCTTGGTGGGCTTGATTTCTAAGTCATATTCCAAAATGACAACAATCCATTTTCCTCACTTTCCATCAAGTCCATTCTGTGTCAAAATGTCCTTAAACACTGCGTTAGGTACATAAGCAATAATATGAGAATGAAAAATATATACTCTAAAATATTTTAATGCTTTAACCAATACAAAAGCCCATTTTTCCATAATATTGTATTTCAAAGATGCATCTCTCAAAGCTTTACTAAAGAATGCAATTGGCTGCTCAAAACCTTCACTATTTTTTTGCAGTAAGATTGTTGCAATGGTGTGTTCAAAAGCAAAAAAGAAGATTATGAAGTCTTTGGTAAAATTTGGGTTGATTAGAATTGGTGCCTTTGTCAATGATTGTTTAACTAAGTCAAAGGATTTTTTAGCCTCAATACTCCACTTGATTTCATAATCTTTTTTAAGCATGTTTGTTATGTTTCTAAGAAGTTCTACCAAGTTAGGAATGAATCTCCTTAGGAAATTGATTTTACCAATAAAAGACTGAAGCTCTCTGATGTTTCTTGGATGACTGATTTTTAAAATTTCTTCAATTCTACTGGGATCAATCCTAATTCCATTCTTGGAAATAATGTGACCAAGAAGTTTCCCTTCCTCAAGGCCAAATAGTGTCTTTTTAGGATTGAGTGAGATGCCAAGCCTTCTAGATTTTTCAAATGCTCTTCTCAAATGTGTTAAATGTTCCTCATCATTTTTAGAAAAGACAGTAGTGTCATCTAGATAAATCACAATAAATGGCCAATTTCATCAGCAAAGGCAATATCCATTTCTCTTTGGAAAGTGGCTCCAACATTCATTAACTCAAAGAGCATTTTGACATACATGAAAGTGCCCCATGGTGTAGTGAAGGCAGTTTTATCCTGATCATCAGGATGCACTAAGACTTGGTTGTATCCTGAGAAACCATCTAGTAAGGATACCCTGCTAGACCCTACCACCTTTTGCAATATATGATCCATTTTGGGTAAGGGGTAGTTGTCTTTAAGGGATACCTTATTAAGATTTCTGAAATCAATACACGATCTGATTTCTCCAATTTTCTTTCTAGTAGGCACAATGTTAGACACCCATTTAGAGTATCTAATAGGAAGTATAATTTTTGCATTATACATCCTTTTTACTTGTTTCTGAGCCGAAGGCATTAAGACAAGATTGATCCTACAGAGTTTTCACTTGAATGGTTTTTGATCTTATTTGATTGGGATTTTGTAATGTATGATACTGGTGTCATATGCTTTTAGGTCCATAGCTCCAGGAAAAGACATCTATGAATTCTTTGAAAAGAGCTATATATTGCTGTTTTGTGATAATAGGCAATGATTTTGAGAGTTTTATCATTTTGGGATTCTGATCACTGCCTATATTGCATTCTTCTATGTTTGCCCCTATGGGTTCCATTTTGTGGATTTTTTGCTACATCATTAAAATAAAAAATTTCTTCTAACGGAGCAATACCCCTTGTCAGAACATTATCTTTAAGCTGAAGTACTTCAAATTCTTCTTTTTTTGGATCAATTTCATGTAATTCTAATTTATGTACATCTTTACTGACTAAACTATTTACATCAAAATCATCAAGCTGTTTATCTATACTAACATATTCAACAATCTGATTTTCTACTTCACAGTCTAAAGATTCAATAATCTGATCTTCTATTTCACAATCTGAATCTACGCTATTGTCTTCACACTCCTTGGATTGCAAAAAGATTTCAATTTGCTTATCACTTCCAAATACCTGCCAATGTCTCATATTATCAGGTACAGTAGGATAGTGTTTAACCTCCACTGTATATTGTTTGTTTGGATGAGGCATTTTGCATGTGCTAGCTGAAAAAGCTAAACCATTAGCCAATACATTTTGATTCCTTGGAATGACAGAAAGGCCATATTCTTCAAAAGATCTTAAAAATCTTCAAAAGTTCTTAAAAAGTCAAGGACAACATTCTTGTAGTTTCTCAATCTAGGATGTTTTGCAACATATTCTCTCTTGATCTATTTAATAATTAATTCGGAATCTCCCTAATCAACAATTCTTTTAGCACCTAATTTCTTCAATAGTTGCAATCCCAAGAGAAGTGCCTCATATTCTGCTATATTATTGGTGCAATGAAAATTGAGTTTATAGGAATTACCTTCTACATGATTGTTCCCTAAATTGGACACCTAAACACCTGCCCCTGAACCTGCTTTGCCACAAGAGCCATCAAAACTCATTTTCCAAAAAGGTTCAATTTCAGTGTTTTGCTACACAATTATAGTATGATTTTCCTATTTTTCATCAATATCATTTTCTTCTTAAGTAACCCGTGCATCAATTCCATCATCATTATAAAGAATAAAAGAGTCCTGGTTAGAATGAACAGAGTAAAGAGGGTAATTATGTGGTTTATCTTGACTGTTGACCATATACTTCATTAAGGTTTCTCTATATAGTCTTCTCTGTTGACCAAACACTGGTATAGTGGCATAAGTCATGTCCATTTGTAGGGTTCCTTATAATTTTTCTCCCCATGAACGTGACAACAACATGCCATACTTTGGGGGAATGTCTGCGACCACTATATCCATCACTAGACTTTTAGCAGGGATTTGGGATAAAGTAACACACAGATATTTGCTAAGACCTAGGTACCTAACTTTGCTAGAGTCAAAGGAATACAAATTTTTGTATTGTCTAGTGATGTTAAGTCCCAACTTGTCAATGACTGCTTTGGGCATTAAATTATGGGATGTACCTGAATCTAGCATAGCATTCTGAAGGATTTTATCATGAATATTCAAACTGACATAAAATGGAGGAACCCTCCTTCTCATGGTTTACCTTCTACTTCTGGCCCAAATAGGAGCTCAGGCTAATCATCACTCAAATTTACATCATCAGTTTTCTCCCCTATGTTTAATGCCTTCAGGACTTGAGTCTTGTATACATTCTTGTTGACTAATTCAGTTAAGGGGATAGAAATTTTTAGCTTTGCAAGTTCATTTTTAAGGGGATAGAAATTTTTAGCTTTGCAAGTTCATTTTCTATATTGAATGGTGTTTGATTTTTAAGCAGATTTGAAAAATCAAACTTATCAGCAACTAGCTTTGTGGCCATTTCAGTTTGTTGGCTAGTAGAAGTAAGATCAGTTTGAGTAATTATGGAAGTTGTATCAATGGTATTTTTATTACAGGTTCTGCAAGCTTCTTTCCAAGTTTTTCCGTGGTTTTCTTAGGGGGGTTTTCTGTTGTTTTCTTGGAATCATAATCAGAGACCTTCTTAACAAGATTTTCAACATTATTTTTAGTTGCAGTATCTTGATTTTTCTTACTTCTAATATTGTACTGCCTATGTACTTCCATTATAGCATTTTCAAACCCTTGTTTGTATTCTTTTGACTCTTCAGAATCCATTTAAGTTTGGGCTATGAGAAAAAGTTCCTGCTCCTCTTGAGTGAGGAACATTGTTTCATCTTCATTTACCCATAACAAATTAATTTGGTTATCATCCAAATCTTCCACAATATTCCCCTGATCATCTGTGTAATTTTCTTGAAAAGGAGGCTGAATTTGTTGATCTGGTTCCTTTTGCTCTCTTTGTTTAATTTAGGGAGTATTTATTCTAAAATTTTGGTTTTCCCTCACTTGATTTTGGTCCTTGATGTTCAATCTCCACACAATTTGATTCACTACTCTGACTATGTTATCAATCTTATGGTCAACAACAAAAGTAGACGGTTCTTCTTTTATGGCTACTATGCGTTCAGACTTCAATTTGGATTTTTTGGCCAGGATGTTGGCTTCAACTTTAATTGCATTTGCTTGCATTCCTTCCAAAGTTGTTGGCTCTCTTTCCCTAAGTTGATCCATATCTACATCGAAACCATCTGGAAAATCAATCAAGGCTAGGCCAGGGGAGGGCTTGATGTCTCATGGGATGGCATTGTAAACAATATTGAATCTTTCACAATACTCTTCCATAGTTTCATTGGGTTTTCTTTTTAACCTTTTATATTCATTTAGGAGTTGAAGTGGGTTCTTCTTGATCTCCCATCTAGCTAAAAAATCTTGATGGAAAGCAACAAGATTGGCTATACTTCCTGCATGTAAACCCCTAAACCACTTCTTCACATCACCTCCTAAGCTCCGGGAAAACAATCTCATTTTAACATCGGCTTCATCCACTTCTTGGAGGTCAAACACATCATTCATCCTATACACATGTTGTTGGGTAGTGTAAGCACCAATATTGTCAAAGGTCACAATTTTGGATGGATAATTTGCAAGCATAGAATTTAGCTATCCTGGTAACACCAAGAGTGCATACCTTCCTGTCATAAATGTCCTGGTAGATTGAGTTAAGGATGAACCTAATGGAGGTGTATATTGGATAACTACAGGGATAGTAGGTATGGTAGTTTGAGAAACCAGAGGTAGAGAAGTTGAAACTACAGAATGAGTAGGACAGGGAGGCTGTAAATGTACAAACTGAGAGGACTGACTAGACAAAGAGGTTGCTGCAATAGTCAAAGCAGAGAATTCAACAGATTGTTGAATGAAAGCTTATTCTATAGCTTGGTCCAATACTGAAACTAGACCTTGTAATTTGTCAAATTGTTGTAAAGATTCTAGATCAAGATCTGTTTCAAGATCTTGGGTTTGGGGTACATATGGTTGTAGTATGGCTTTGTCTATGACAGTTTGATCTATAAAAGTGTCATACTTGGATCTAAACAAACTTTGCTGAAAAGTCAAATCAATTTCTATATCTTGTAAAGTTTCAAATTTCTCTGGGAGAGAATTAGACCTTGATAAAGGAGTATTTTCCATAGGAGAATTGAATCTAGACAAGGGACTATTACTACCTTGACTTTCGGTAAAGATTTTCTTTCTCACTAGTTTCTTAGGGTCGTCTACAATTTTAGCACGATTGGGATCAGGGTGAGATCTAGTGTGAATTCTTTTGGGAGCCAGGGCTATGAAAAATCATCACACAAAAATCAAAATCAGGATCTATAATCTAATAGATATCTACAAAAGCAACCTCAGATCAAGTATTTCATGTTGATACAACAATTTTTTACTGAAATACTGATTTTATGCTAGGGAATACTGATGTTTTGGATTAAAATTTATTCTTCCCCAGTATGGTTGCCACTATGTTATCATTCTATATTTTTGAGGTTGTGAGAAATACATTGGACAACATCAAACCACTTTTGAAGATGGGATCTAGCCCTGCCAACTTTAGAGAGGGCTCTCTCTTTATGATTTAACTTGGTTTTTAAGTTGATTTTAGGCTAGTTATGATTATGCTTGGTTTTTTGTTTGAATTTGTTTGATTGGTTTGGTTGGTTGATCTGATCAAATTACTTTCTTTCCATTGGGATATGGAGTCAAATTAATTTGGATGTTGCACCAAAAGTTCAAAGAAGTAATCACAGGTCAAGCTAGCTAGATTTCCGAGATCTTTGAATTAAATTATGGAATGGAGAAAAGGTGTGCTTCAGCATGGTTTGAAAATAATTTAAGAATTTCTCAATCAAACTTCAAAAGAAAACATAAAGATTGTAAACGCAGTCCAAATAAGGTGTTCAAAAACATATCTTATTTTTTACATCTTCTGTTTTACAATTAGATTTCAGATGTATAACATAAAGAGAATAACAATGAAAACATAATTACAGTAGGAAAAACATCACCAATATATCATATCACAAGTATATTGTGAAGAGTCTTTTATTAATGGTGCTCCAAAAACATGGAAAAAGTACAATGCTTGACAGAAAAAAGTTATAATGTTCAGGAACCAACTCTCAATACTTCGAAAGAATGAAGTATTTAAACATAATTTACAAAAAAGATTACAATAAATGCCTCATTGACATGGCATCCTATTATTAACTTCAAACTAACAAAATGAAATAACGCAACCAAAAGAGATGAATCTGGTGAAGTGATCCGGGCATCTGGCACTCCTTTGGTGGAGAACAGTTGTTGAGTGGCCACTATTTGGGTGTTGCGTTGGTGAAGCTAACCCGTTCTTTTAATCCTGGAATTCACACAACTTATCCCACTTCTCCTCATCTAGAATGGAAATTTTTGTTACCTTGGGTAGATCTCATCTACCTCGGTATACCGAGCGAAAGTGGGTTTTACTACAAAAATGTGTTTTTATCTCATGTTGGATGAAACTCATGTTGTTGATAGCTTCATAAAAAGCTCTCCCTGTCATAACACCTTTGATGTGGGAAGACTTAGTCGTATCCTTTGCAATGTCTTGAAGCTTCTTCTTGTAATCTTCCCTGGTCATCAATTGTCATTGATCACAAATAAAGAAGGCATACCTTTCTTGTTTAATACTTCTATTCTAGTGAAAAACCATTAACTACTATTTCCAAAGTGTGACATTTCTTTGTCAGCTACACAACCAAGTTCTTCTTTGTTAGAACTTTCTTTACTTCTAAGATTGTTTATATTCTATCATCTACTCCCAAATCATCTAGCTCATATCTGTTTTTGGAATTGAGAAACTTTATGATGCAGTTGGCTGTGGCAGGCATTTCTCCCAATTCAGCATTGATAGTGGAAATGGTTTTCTTGGCTTTCTCCATCAACTCTGTCTGTTCAAATATAATCTCGATACATGGCCAAATTTCATCTTTTTCTTCAATTATGTTTTTCCATATAATTTCTTTGACTTGGGCCAATGTGTGGCCAACAAAGGACTCAGTTGTTGATTTCCTCCATATTTGTACCTGGTTTTGAGCTCTCTGTAGCTCTATTGCATGGAAAGTCTCAGTCTTTGCCTTCTGATCTTGTAGAATATTTACTTGAGCCTGCAATCTCTTGATTTCTTCAGTTTGGAGAGACATGTTCTGCACTGCAGTTGCTAACTGATCTGTAGTAGCCCTTGTGCTTGTTGTAGAAGATTTAGCTGTAGGAATGGCTGTGATAGGTAGTACTTGCAAAGGGACAACAACCATTTTGGCAGCCTTCTCCTTTTCTTTGATTACCTTCTCCATCTCTGTCTCCATTTGCTTCAACTGTGCACTCTTCTCCATGATGAGTTGCATCATGTCTGCCTTTTGTGTCTCTGTTTCTTCAATGTCCTTGGCCATAGGATCTTCTGTGGCTGGTAACTTCAACTGTTTCCTTAATGCTACTATATCTATATTCTTTTTCCTTACAAGCTCTTCTGCAACATTGATGTTTGTAGGGTCATAACCTACTTTGATCACGAAGTCCTCCGAAGCTTTGATCCTGATGTCTTTGGCAAGTGCAAAGACCTTTTCCATCTTCAATTGTGATTGAACATTGGCTAATGTAACCTGCAATTTAGACAAACTCATAGCAGTGTTAGTGACAGGGAAAAAAATCATTTGCCCAGTCTCCTTGTGCATCTCCATTTGGTCAATGGGATGTATGTCTTTCACATCAAATTAAAATGATGTCTTCTTGTAGTCTGATGCTGCCTTGGGCTGGGGAATCTGTGCTTGGAGGAATGCCATTTTCATTTTACCTTTCTCTGAATCAAAGGTTGACAATAGTCTACTTTGAAAACTGGAAGTCTGCTTCTAGAACTGACTATATGTATTAATCTTCAAGGCCTCATTCCTCACTTTAATTTCCTTAAAAATGTCAAATATACTCTTTTTTGTCTCCCCTATGGTAGATGTGTTGGTTTTCATAACCTGCTTCTATTCTTGTGAAGCTGTAGAGGTAGTGGGAGACAATGTGGTATGATAACCCACTAATGAGGAAACAAGTGGCTCATTAGTGGTGATAATATTCTTTTTCTCTGAATCCTTGCATAGGCTTAGTTTAGAACTGAGCTTGGCCTTCTTTCTGTACATTATTTTGAAGCCTTCACTGAAAATCTCAGTCTCTGAAGGTGACTCTTCTTCCCTGCTTCTCTTTGTTGTTTTCTCCTGTGTGATAGGAATCTGTACTGTGGAGGATGACACCAGCTGCTCCTCGACCTCTTGTAGGGTGTTATCAGTCCATTCCCTTTGGTTTTTATACTTCTCTATCTCTGGTCTGGTTGTGTGGAAATAATCAATATATTTATTCTCTATCCTTAGAGATGAATCCTAATGGATCATATGACAAGGTGAAACTAAGGCTGTGTTGTGCCATACAACAACCCCCCATTTCATATCATCACTATCCCAAAAACTATAGCGTGAAATGGGTCCCTTTTTAATTTTTATTTTAAATTGGCATCAATTTAAAGTTCTATTTCAAAAAATCCCGAAGAAATAAAAGAAAACATTATTAAAAGGCCTTTTCAATAAAACCAATCAAAAAAGCCCAACGTAAAACGATTTATCTTTATCATTGCGATAAAGCGATCGCAAGATCGCATATCGCAATCACAAAGAGAGCACAACTTATGGGACATCTTGATTTTCGCCGATGCGAAATTGCTATCGGATATCGGTAAAGCATAAAGTAACACAATTAACAACCCTTGCTCCGATGCGATGCAAAATCGGCAATCGGCAATTGGCGATAATACTTAAAGTGAAAATAAGCCCCCCTCGCCCGATGCGATGCGATATCGCTATCGGCAATCGACGACTCACCATGCCAACATTCTAAACGGCCCTACTCGCTACTCCTGACGCGATGCGATATCGCTATCGGCGATCGGGGATTCCAAACGAAACCAAAATAATAACTTAAGATTTCCTCGATGCCCAATTGTGAAAAGGGTAAAAAAGCGCAGTTTTCAAAGTAAAAATCATAAAGGCAGTTTAATATGATTTATTCGTAATTAAGGCAATACTGTTTGAAAAGCCGCTCATCCGTGTTCAAACTGCCAAATCGCCCAAGGCATGCTTCAAATAAATCATTCGGCCATTAACTGAAGCGACTGGTATTAATGAGATTGACAGGCCTTAACGGCCATTTATTGAGAACAACAAGCTTGCGATCTATCCACGGAATTGATCCGAAGGCCACCTTAAGTCAATTGATCGCTATGAATGCATCCAGATATATATACCTCATTTTGTTCAATTCATGTTATTGTTGCTTGTGTTAGGCCTATGTTTCGCTCTGTGCAGGATTCTTCCATAGAGACAGAATTAAGTGGAATGGGAAAGAAGTCCAAGAAGACTACAATGCCTACTGCTTCGCCAGCCGTAGGGCAAGCCGTTGTTGATTCAAGCGATGAGAAGAAAGGGCTTATATCAGATACGACATGCTTGGGACATACCAGGGCTACTAGGCAAGGAACATATAATTTGATTGAAGTCGAAGAGCCAAAGGTGACCGGGATAGAAATCTCATGCGATATTACCAGCAAATCTGAGGCCAATTTAAAAGACTTGGCCAACTCCTTTTTGCACAGAATAGCGGCCCCGGAGCAAATTCTCCCATATACGGATGTGGTAAGGTGGGCAATCAAAGAGATCCCAATTACCAACAGATTGTTTAGCACTGCGGATGGGAGGATTTTCGGTTCTTTTCGAGCTGAAGATCTAAGGCAAATGTATCACCTACCGGCAGAAGAGAAAAAATATAACGCGACATTTCTAGAGAAATTTCGAGCAGAGAACGAGACCGAGTCTGAACCAATTCAAGGTTGGAGACAAAATCCAACAAAACATAAGCATGAATCCTCGGGTAAGTACTCAGTCGACTCCCTATGTTCTCCTTACTGCTATGCTGGAATTATGTTATGTAGGCTATGGGGATTGCATGATTCCACCAATTTTACCATAGAAATGGTCCCCTTAATGGAGGCGGCATGTAGTGGCGAGATTATGGATTGGGCAGATATATTATCCGACAAGTTAGCCAAAGCCATTCTCGATTTCAGGTTTAACTCTCGCGTCACAGAGAGGTTTATTCCGCCATTTTATTACAGCGCCTATGTCATGGATGTATTATGTTTTAATTCTGAGTTTCCTGTGCTTGGATGGAGGTGGACGTCGCAAGACCCCACACTCATTCACATATATCATCAAAAGTTGTGGAAGACCAATTATAAGCACCACCTTTATCAAATCTGCAACAGTTTTATGTTGCCAATTCATTACTCCATTTTTGATAAGCCTGCCTCGAAGATTTCTGAGCAAGCAGGGGTAGATTTAACCACAGTAGCAAGTTAGTTTGGGGAGGAGAAATTCACCTAAATCAGAGTGTTTGGCAGTCAGGCCAGGCCGCATGTGCTCCCACTTTACATCCCCAATAAGTTACTTGCCATGGAAGTAGCTTATCAAATCAATGTTGATGGGGTTACTTAGACCCTGAAAAAGGCAAAAAAATATGTTTGGCCCTCTTTTCCCTTACGAATTGGAATTTATACCCTGCATGATATCAAACATGCAGAGAAGGAAGCTAGGAAAACAAATTCGCTCACTTTGGCTACTCTGCTAAGCAGGCAGTATGATCCAAGGAAAATCGCTTACAATGCGCTCGACCAGGCCAAATTGGCCAAGGTCGAGCACAAAGAAGACAAATTCGAAGATTTGTTTGCATCGGCCGAATCGTTGTATCAAGTTAAGTCGCTTGCCAGAAATGTATACAACGATGAAGGGCTAGCCGAATTCAACAGAATTAGAGAACAGAGGTTGCAAACTCTGCCTCTAAACATGTTAGCGACTATTCCGATGACGAGAAAATCAAGCGAGCCTGAGCAACGAAGTAATACGCCACCTCCTACTACATCAAAGCAGCAGGAGGAAGTGCATAATCAGAGGCAGGAAGAAACCCAGGAAAATGTGTAGCGACAGGAAGAAACCCAGGTGAAAGCCCAAGAAGAGAGCAGCTCTAAAATTAATGATGATACACTAGTTGATTCGAATTTGTTCCAGCAATGGCAGCAATTCAATTCAATCATCGGCAACCTAGAGTGCTCGAGAGATGATGAGGTTTCTAAAGAAGGCGACACACAAGAAGCGACATCGAAACCGGTTTTGGGCTAAACCAGCGACCTACCCAAATCAAAAGAAACAGAAATAATTCCTAAGGATCCATCGGGCGAAATCATTTTGCAAATTCAAGAGATTCCCCCTTTGGATGTATTTTATAGCCCTAAGCATAAAGTTGTTGTAAAGCGACAGAGGAAAAGGAGAAGGGTTGATCAACCTTCTCTATTCCCTGAATTAAAAGTGACGGGAAATGTTGTGTGGAAAGAGGAATTCGACCCCTCTGATGACTTAACCAAGCTATCGCAATACGCTGGAGCATATTCGGCAGCGACCATTGATAAAGCATCGGAGGTGAGCAGTTTATTGAAAGCAAAGGATCAAGACATCTCTTCGCTACAGGCGCAATTATCGGAAGTTCAACAGAAGGCAGAACAGGCGGAGCAGGAATTGCTAGTGCAGCAGCAGAACAGTTATCAGCTGACCAAGCAATTACAAGAGGAGAAACAAAGGATTGACGAGGGTGCAATCCAAAGACAAAAGGAACTATCGGCAGCATTGGAGCAATTAAGAATATCAACTAAGGGAAAGATAAAAGCTAAATATGAGCAAATCGCTCAATTGTCCACTCAAATTGAGCAAATGAAAAGGCTCCCTCAGGTAGATGAATTCAAAGCAGAAGCGCTTCAATTAAATAAGGCATTGATCAATCAAGTTAAGCTCCTATGTCAGCAAATTACACAGGCAAAACCATTGTGCGAGTTAGTAGCATCCATAAGCGAAAAGGTAGAAAAGGCAAGGACCGATTTGGATCAGGCCGAAGAAACACTGACAAGTTTTATAGAATGGCAAGATTCCGATCAGGGCCAGGCGACTAATCTACCGAGAATTCTGGAATCGCACAAAGAAATATTATTCACAGAATGGCAATCACAGTTAATGAAGGCAGAAAGAGCGATTTTCAGATGCAAAGCAACCACTGGCAATTTGGTTGAATTAGTAAATAATACGCTTTATTTGTTTAATATGATTTCCCAATGTACTCCAGGTCAATTAACAGCAACAAAGATGTTGGAGCATTCATGCTACCCAGAGCTGGAAAAAAATGGAAGATTAATCACGGGGATCAACAGTTTAACATGGGATGCCTATTGGTTCTTCTTAGTGAAGCCGTATAGCCAAAGAGCCGCCTTAAAATTCCTCACAGATGCTATCGGGTATATCATACCCGATATTCGGGATGCCACCTTTGCTGCCCAACTCAGCTTGCGCCTCAACAGACCGCCAGAAGTGGAGCCGATGCTTGCGATAAGCCAGCTCAGGTTTAAAGGCAAGCAGCCCGAGTCATGATTCACATCGCCGACTGCC
>APFE031656449.1:90912-103732 GCA_000404065.3 Pinus taeda
AGAAAATCTAAAAAAGTGTCCTTTAAAGATGACTCTAAGAAAAAGATTACTAAGGATCCATATGACATGGAGGGCCTTCAAAAAGTCCTTAAAACCATGTCTAACGAAATGGTTGAGATCAAGAAACAAGAATTAGAATCCTCAACGAAGAAACCATTTAGGAATTTCAAGAAACCAGAATCCAAACCTCCGAACGTTATATCATATGCAGACTCAGATCCCGAAGAAGAAGAATAGGAAGAAACAGTTACTCCATCTGAAGAAGAAGAAGAGGAAGTAGTTGAATGTCACGGGATGTGGGACTTTATACTCCCTAATTTCGACACTGACGCTGAGCAAGAAGCCTTTCCTGTCACTACTAGGAGTAAAGCTACTCCCAAACCTGTTCAAGCTAATCCAAAGAAAAGGAGCGCTGGAACCAGTACCGTAAAGGAAAAGGTACCCGGTAGAAAGCCAGCCGCGACAGTATCTAACAATCAGCCATCATCCTCTACTACACCTTCGTCATCTAAAACATTGGTAGTTGCTGATTCGATGGATTATAATATTGTCGATGACATGAAGAAAACTAAGGCAAACATCACCATGTTTGAACTTAGTAAATTGAAACATCAGCAAAAGTTACTACTCAAAGAACTTAACGTTGTTCCTTCTTCACCTCTTCCCACCACTAAAGCTGCAAGCGACTCAGGACAACCCCCTGCTGGTAGAGTTGAGGCAACTGACACAATTCTAATTGGAGATATATCAAACTCCCATACCCCTCCTTTCCTCTTGACTTATGAAATTTATAATAGAAATCTACACAACTGCTTAATTGATTATGGGGCATCCTCAAATATAATGCCTTCTTCAGTTTGCTCCAAACTGAATATAGAACCCAGAAGTTTTCTATCCACATTGTGCAGTTAGATAGAACTAAAGTTCAAGTTCTAGGGGAAATAAACTCTGTAACGATCAGGTTATCGACAGATCCAAGAATAGTCCAAAGGATTGATATTCTAGTCGCCGATATACCTGAATTCTATGGGTTAATTTTAAGTAGGGATTGGTCAAAAAAACTCCATGGGTATATCTCCACCGATTGGTCCCATGTGTGGCTCCCCTATAAGGGTAAGCCCAATCAAATAACGATCGATCGAGAGAAACATATGACCCACACTGTTACAGAATTTGAACAAGAAAATCAACCAGTCGCGTTCAACAATAATATCCTAGGAAATTATTCTTCCGAGTCATTTTTTGGCAATTATATTGCTCATCCAACTCCTTTCTCAGTCAACAATTTCGCATCACAAATTGAAAACTTTTCACAGACCGACAGGTATAAATGCGTTAACGTTACTGAGAATATTGTAACAAAAATTGTAGATAATTCATTATTTTGGTCTTTATATTTTGATGGATCTAAGTCCAGTGAACGATCAGGAGCAGGATGCATTTTGGTCAGCCCACAAGGAGAAAAAACAATATTGTCCTGTAGATTAGAATTTGAATGCACCAATAACATAGCCGAGTACGAAGCGCTAGTCCAAGGATTATACAAAGCGATCGGCCTCAAAGTTCAATACTTAAATGTCTTTGGCGACTCTGAGATTATCGTTAAACAGGTAAGGAATATAATTCATTGTCTTTCGAACCATCTTAAGCATTATCAATCACCGGTACAAGAGCTCACCTCCCATTTTTTAGCATTCAATATTTCTTCCATTCCCAGGGCGCAAAATTCCGTAGCTGATTTGCTAGCTAATGTCGCTTCCAAGCTGCTCCCTTCCGAAGACTATAGTCCAGATAGGTTTTCAATAGAATTACTTTTTAGGCCATCCATTCCTGAAAATGTAACCAATTGGAGAGTGTTTAACCACGATTATGACATTTTGCAATTTCTAACCTCTGAAAAATCCTATGACAATCAAATCATTGAGGAAGATGAGCATGATACTCAAATGCAAGGTAAACATGAGGAAAACTCAATCCCTAAGCGCGTCGTGAAGCTTGAAGATCTTTACGATATTAAAGATAGGATCAAACCTGTGTCTAATATAAAGCTTCAGAGCTCTACCTTAAGGTTTGAATTAATAAACCTTGGCACCGAACAAAATCCTCAAAACATTAATTTAGGATTAGGACTTTCCATAGAGGAAAAGGAAGCATTCATTAGTCTGTTACGAAAGAATAAACATATTTTTGCTTGGAAATATGATGATATAAAAACATATGACACATCTATTATTCAGCACTCTATCCCAATGATTCCCGAACAGAAACCAGTTGAACAAAAGTTGAGAAAAATACATCCAAACTTAGAGGGTCAAATAAAGTCGGAACTCAATAAACTCTTGAAAGCTAAGATTATTTTTCCCATACGACACTCTAACTGGGTCTCCAATATGGTACCAGTTAGAAAGAAATATGGCGACATAAGGATTTGTATTGATTTCAGGAATTTAAATAAGGCAAGTCTAAAAGATAATTTCCCATTACCCACTATGGAGCAAATACTCCAATCAGTGGCAGGCTCAGAGTTAATGTCCTTCTTGGATGGGTTTTCAGGGTATAACCAAATTTTGGTCCACCCTGATGACCGACTCAAAACCACATTCAGAACAAAGTGGGGAACATATGCATAAGAGAAAATGCCTTTCGGACTTATTAATGTAGGAGCCAGTTTTCAAAGCGTGATGGATATCGCTTTCAAATGGTTAATTAATATAATAGTAGTCGTCTACTTAGATGACATTACTGTATTTTCAAAAGAGAGATCCAATCACTTGCATGGCTTGAATCAAATCTTTCAACGCTCTAAGAAATACGGTATTTCTCTAAACCGTAAGAAATCTTTTTTCACTCTTGTTCAAGGAAAGCTCCTAGGCTTTATTGTATCTTAAGATGACATCTATATTGATCTAGACAGGATTAAAGAAATTTCTGAAATCACCTTTCCTCATAATAAGAAATTCATGCAGTCATTTTTAGGCAGAAATCCATGCTGTCATTTTTAGGCCAAATCAATTTTGTAAAAAGATTGGTTCCAGATTTTTCTCAAATTATTTTACCACTTCAAACTATGATTAAGAAAAATGCAGTCTTCAAATGGGGATCGCCAGAAAAGGAAGCATTTGAACTAATCAAACAATCAATAATCAATGCCCCAGCTCTAAATACCCCAAATTTTTCTAATCATTTTACATTGTATACCATTGCATCCGATTGCTCTTATGCTGCAGTACTTACACAGATCAACGATCACAATTTGGAAGCACCAATTTCATTCTATAGCTCAAATCTTCAAGGTGCAGAACTAAACTACTGTGAAGTAGAAAAACAAGCCTTTGTTGTATATAAAGTGGTTAAAAATTACAGACCCTTCCTGTTAAAAGCCCATACAGAATTTATAGTTCCTTTCTCCTCAGTTAGACAACTATTAATCCAAAGAGAACTAGGAGAAAAAAGGGCAAATTGGGTAACAGCACTTCAAGAGTATGACCTAGAGATCAAGCCAGCAAAGATTGTTAGAGGCCAAGCTTTTTGTAGGTTATTGGCAGGCGCATCCAACATTCCGGAATCAAGCGATACAGATCAATCTGAAACCATCAACCAGATAAGTATCATTGACTCTGAATCACAGTATGCTGATTTAATATTTTACTTGAAAAATGGATATGCACCTCCCAACTTGTCCTACAAAAAAAAAAGGGCCATAAGATTGAAAGCAAAAATTTTTACCATTATTGATGATGTGCTTTTTAGGCAAAATTATGATTCTATTTTATTAAGATGCCTTGAAAAACAGGAAGCACAAAGGGTCTTGCAGGAATTGCATGATGGACCAGTAGGAGGCCACTTCGGAGCTGATACCACAGCACACAAAGTCATCCATGCTGGGTATTACTGGCCCACTCTGTTTAGAGATGCTCATGAATATGTGAGGAAATGCCAAAATTGTCAAACTTCAAGTGGAAGACAAAAGAAATTAGCCTTGCCTCCGCAACCGGTCAACATTGAACAGCCATTTGAGCAATGGGGATTGGACATTATCAGAGAAATTACTCCTAATTCTTCCAAATAGCATAAGTATATCCTTACTGCTACCGATTACTTTACCAAGTGGGTTGAAGCAATTCCGTTAAAGACAACAAACTGTGAGGCCATTATTGAATTCATAAATCAATTCATCATTACCAGGTTTGGTGTCCTGAATGCTCTAGTTTTTGATAATGCATCTTACTTTTCAGGCAATGCTATGTTTGATTTCACAATCAAAAGAGGTTTCAAACTCAAATATTCTGCTAACTATTATCCTTAGGGCAATGGTTTGGCCAAATCTACAAACAAAAACCTTATCAAAATTATCAAGCGAACTATCGAACAGAATCATAAGAACTGGCACAAATCTTTAATATTTTCATTATGGGCTGACAGGATAACACAAAAGGCTTCTATAGGTTCTTCCCCATTTAAACTTGTTTATGGAAAATAAGTTGTACTACCAACAAATGTTATTCTTCCTTCTCTAGCCCTAGTTCAATTTATTGAAGAAAATCCTTCTTCTTCTTTACAACTTAGACATGACCAAATCCTAAAATTGGAAGAAGAAAGAGAAAAGGCCAAAATCATTCATGCAAAACATCAGCAGATCATCAAGTCATCATTTGATTCAATTTCATCTGGTTCTAAGCAATTTCAAGACGGTGATTTAGTCCTGAAATGGGACAAAGCCCATGAAGATAAAGGAAAACACACCAAATTCCAGAAGATGTCGCTTGGACCGTTTCAGATCTGTGAAAATATAGGCCATTCGACCTTCATGCTACAAGATTTATCAGTGTTGAGAGATTCTCTCCCTGTTAATGGTCTAATCTTAAAGAAAATTTTCAACTGAGGAGGTAACCGCTTCTCTTTTTAATAGCATTTTTATAGTTTGTAGCAACATTAGAACATAAAACTGTAAGGCATTTTCTATTTGACCTTTGTTGTATTCAAAGAGTTTCTCAAAACAAACAATGCGATATTTACTTTTAAATAAATAAAAGTCTTAAACAAAAGGAATGATTTCTAGGAAATTAGTTATAATTGCATTCTGAAACTACACTACAATCCTAGTGAACCCCTCTTGAAGTTTATAAATCTTGTAAATCTTTTTAGATTTTTCAAATTGGTTACAAAAGGGTTATCAATATTAAAATAGAAGCCAATCCAAACTCAGCATCTCCAACTCTTACCTTGTCATCCATCCTATCTTAAGGAGGAAAATTGTCTATCCCATTTACCCAAGTTCATGATTATTCAGGATGTAATTCCAAGAATACTGAATATAAAAGTAAAGAAGTCTTATTACAAGCCTGCTTACCATGTTTAAGGAAAATAGTTTAGCCGACATTACCAATACTGCATACCAAAACAGGGTAATGGCTTCAATTGTAAGACAAGGGGTCTCATCACGAGCCACCTTGTTCGGTTAGATTACTACCAGTGAATGGCGTTGTTACTTAAAATGGCCACCACACCACGGTAATGACTTTTTATCTTACAAAATTTGCAGAAAAAGAAAAGAAATACAAAATGTGAAAAAACATATTTTGAATTGATTCTGTTAATCATGCTCTGAAGTGAATGGGACAATGGACAATCATATGGTTTAAAGGTATCCCTGCCGAAACTATGGACGTTTGCTGGTAGCAGAGGCTCTACCTGTGACAAAGAAGTTAATTTTACTAGCTGATTTGGAAAAGTTCTCTGTTTTATCAATACCAACCAACAAACGCCAATTTAAAATCTAGAATGTCTCTATTTTTAACAAAGGAGGAAATTAGCGAAGAAAGTTTTGTTTTGTCTAGAGTGCAACTATACCTAGTTACATTAGAAATTTTCCCCTTTTGAATAAAATTTCTATTTTGAAAAAGTTTAAGTATTTCTATACTTTTCAGAGATAACTGTTTCTTCCAGCGAATCGCCAATTGTTGTGCCATACAACAACCCCCCATTTCATATCATTACTATTCCAAAAATATAATGAGAAATGGGTCCCTTTTAATATTTGTTTCAAATTGGTATCAATTTAATTTTCTATTTCAAAAAGGACCGAATAAAAGAAAACATTATTAAAAGGCCTTTTTAATAAAACCAATCAAAAAACCCCAACGCAAAACAATTTATCTTTATCATTGCGATAACGCGATCGCAAGATCGCATATCGCAATGACAAAGAGAGCGCAACTTAAGGAACATCTTGGTTTTTGCCGACGCGAAATCGCTATCGGATATCGGAAAAAGCATAAAGTTCACAATTAACAACCCTTGCTCCGATGCGATGCGAAATCGGCAATCGGCGACAACACTTAAAGTGCAAATAAGCTCCCCCTCGCCCGATGCGATGCGATATTGCTATCGGCGATCGGCAACTCACCATGCTCTCGTTCTAAACGACCCTACTAGCTATTCCCAATGCAAGCGAAGCCAAAGTAATAACTTAGCATTTCCCCGATGCCCGATTGCGAAAAGGGTAAAAAGCGCATTTTTCAAAGTAAAAGTCATAAAGGAAGTTTAATATGATTTATTCGTAATTAAGGCAATATCCTTTGAAAAGCCTCTCATCCGCGTTCAAACCGCCAAATCGCCCAAGGCATGCTTCAAATAAATCATTTGGCCATTAACCGAAGCGACTGGTATTAATGAGATTGATAGGCCATAACGACCATTTAATGAAAACAGCAAGCTTGCGATCTATCCACGGATTTGATCCCAAGGCCACCTTAAGTCAATTGATCGCTATAAATGCATCCAGATATATATACTTCATTCTTTTCAGTTCATGTTGTTGTTGCCTGTGTTATGCCTCTCTTTCGCTCTGTACAAGATTCTTCCACAGAGATAGAATTAAGTGGGATGGGAAAGAAGTCCAAGAAGACTACAATACCTACTACTTCGCCAGCCGCAGGGTAAGCTGTTGTTAATCCAAGCGGTAAGAACAAAGGGCTTATATCAGATACGACTTGCTTAGGACTTACCAGGACCACTTGCCAAGGAACATATAATTTGATTGAAGCCGAAGAGCCAAAGGTGACTGGGATAGAAATCTCATGCAATAGTACAGGCAAATTTGAAGCCAATTTAAAAGATTTGGCCAACTCCTTTCTGCATAGAATAGCGGCTCGGGAGAAAATTCTCCCATATACGGATGTGGTAAGGTGGGCAATACAAGAGCTCCCAATTACCAACAGTTTGTTTATCACTGCGGACGGGAGGATTTTCGGTTCTTTTCGAGCCGAAGATCTAAGTCAAATGTATCAGCTACCGGCAAAAGAGAAAAAATATAACGCGGCATTCCCGGAGAAATTTCGAGCAGAGAACGAGACCGAGTCTGAACCAATTCGAGGCTGGAGACAAAATCCAGCAAAGCACAAGCATGAATCCTCGGGTAAGTACTCAGTCGACTCCGTATGGTCTCCTTACTGCTATGCCAGAATTATGTTGTGTAGGCTATGGGGATTGCATGACTCCGCCAATTTTACCATAGAAATGGTCCCCTTAATGGAGGCGGCATGTAGTGGTGAGATTATGGATTGGGCAATTATATTATCCGGCAAGTTAGTCAAAGCCATTCTCGATTTCAGGTTTAACTCTCGCGTCACAGGGAGGTTTATTCCGCAATTTTATTACAGCGCCTATGTGATGGATGTGTTTTGTTTTAATTCTGAGTTTCCTGTGCTTGGATGGAGGTGGACGTCGCAAGACCCCACACCCATCCACATATATTACCAAAAGTTGTTGAAGACCAATTATAAGCACCACCTTTATCAAATTTGCAACGGTTTTATGTTGCCAATTCATTACTCCATTTTTTATAAGCCTGCCCCAAATATTTCTGAGCAAGCAGGGATAGATTTGACCGTAGTAGCAGGTTGGTTTGGGGAAGAGAAATTCACCTACATCGGAGTTTTTGGCAGTCAGATCAGGCCGCATGTGCTCCCACTTTACATCTGTGATAAGTTACTTGCCAGGGAAGTAGCTTATCAAATCAATTCTGATGGGGTTACTCAGACCCTGAAAAAAGGGAAAAAACATGTTTGGCCCTCTTTTCCCTTACGAATTGGAATTTATACCCTGCATGATATCAAACATGCAGAGAAGGAAGCTGGGAAAATAAATCCGCTTACTCTGGCTACTCTGCCAAGCAGGCAGTATGATCTGAGGAAGAACGCTTACAATGCACTCGACCAGGCCAAATTGGCCAAGGTCGAGCACAAAGAGGACAGATTCAAGGATTTGTTTGCATCGGCTGAATTGTTATATCAAGTTAAGTCGCTTGCCAGAAATGTGTACAACGATGAAGGGCTAGTTGAATTTAACAGAATTAGAGAACAGAGGTTGCAAACTCTGCCTCTAGACCTGTTACCAACTAGTCCGATGACGAAAAAATCAAGCGAGCCTGAGCAACGTAGTAATACGCCACCTCCTACTACATCAAAGCAGCAGGAGGAAGTGCATAATCAGAGGCAGGAATAGACCCAGGAAAATGTGCAACGATAGGAAGAAACCCAGGCGAAAGCCTAAGAAGTGAGCAGCTCTAAAATTAATGATGATACACTGGTTGATCTGAATTTGCTCCAGCAATGGCAGCAATTCAGTACAATCATCAGCAACCTAGAGTGCTCAAGAGATGATGAGGTTTCTAAAGAAGGCGACACGCAAGAAGCAACATCGAAACCGGTTTCGGGCGAAACCAGCGACCTACCCAAATCAAAAGAAGTAGAGATAATTCCTAAAGATCCATCGGGCGAAATCATTTTTCAAATTCAAGAGATTCCCCCTTTGGATGTATTTTATAGCCCTACGCATAAAGCTGTTGTAAAGCAAGAGAGGAAAAGGAGAAGAGCTGATCAACCTTCTCTATTCCCTGAATTAACAGTGATGGGCCATGTTGTGTGGAAAGAGGAATTAGACCCCTCCGATGACTTAACCAAGCTATCACAATTCCCTGGAGCATATTCGGCGGCGACCATTGATAAAGCATCGGAGGTAAGCAGTTTATTGAAAGCGAAGGATCAAGACATCTCTTCGCTACAGGCGAAGTTATTGGAGGTTTAGAAAAAGGCAGAGCAGGCGGAGCAGGAATTGCTAGTGCAGCAGCAAAACAATCATCAACTGACCAAGCAATTAAAACAGGAGAAACAAAGGATTAATGAGGGCGCAATCCAAAGACAAAAGGAACTATCGGCAGCATTGGAGCAATTAAGAATATCGACTGAGGGAACAATGAAAGATAAAGATGAGGAAATTGCTTAATTGTCCAATCAAATTGAGCAAATGAAAAAGCTGCCTCAGGTAGATGAGTTCAAAGCAGAAGCGCTTCAGTTAAATAAGGCATTGATTAATCAGGTTAAGCTCCTATGTCATCAAATTACACAACCAGAACCATTGTGCGAGTTGGTAGCACCCATAAGCGAAAAGGTAGAAAAAGCAAGGACCGATTTGGATCAGGTCGAAGAAACACTGACAAATTTTATAGAATGGCAGGATTCCGATCTAGTTCAGGCGACTAATCTACCGAGAATTCTGGAATCGCACAAAGAAATATTATTCACAAAATGGCAATCACAACTAATGAAGGGAGAAAGAGCGATTTTCAGATGCAAAGCAACCACTGGAAATTTGGTTGAATTAGTAAATAATATGATTTATTTGTCTAATATGATTTCCCAATGTACTCCAGGTCAATTAACAGTGACAAAGATGTTGGAGCATTCATGCTACTCGGAGCTGGAGAAAAATGGAAGATTAATCGCTGGAACCAACAGTTTAACATGGGATGCTTATTGGTTCTTCTTAATCAAGCCATAGGGCCAAAGAGCCGCCTTAAAATGCCTCATGGATGTTGTCGGGTATATTATACCTGAGGTTTAGGATGCCACATTTGCTGCCCAATTCAGCTTGCACCTCAACAGACTGCCAGAAGTGGAGCCGATGCTTGCAATAAGCCAGCTTAGGTTTAAAGGCAAACAACCTGAGTCATGATTCACATCGTCGACTGCCAAATCGCCCCAGAAAATAGATCGCATTTACTGATACCAGTTTAGTAGGACTTTGTTTCATAGATTTTTTTAGCTTAGTAGTATTTATAGATCCTTTCATGCATTTAGAAATGGTCGTAAAGTTTTGTATATGACTTAAACCCTGAAGTTGCACTATTGTACTTCAGGGATATTCTTTTATGAAACTGGACCAATTATTCTGCATTTAATGAGGAAGCTTTTTATGCAAATGTGCACTATTGTCATTGTTTAAAAGCATTTATGTGTTGAAGAAGGAATTTCCAATAGCAATTGATATTTCGGATTGATCTGCAGCTCACATGTTGCTATTATCTGAGTCTGTATTGATTCTTGTTATATGAATTGTTGTTTAAATCGCTCTTGCTATTATCACTTATATATGTATGTGCTTTTCGCAGAATTCTTTATGCATTCCACTATTGGTTGTTTATCGCATGCTTCCCTTTTAATCGTATATATGTATCGATGATATAAACAGTGAATGCAGTAATTTGTATTTATTGCTTCATTGTGACTATTCATATGAAGTAATCTTTGAATGATTGAATGTCTCTTATTTATTTTACAGAGTCATCTACATGCCTGTTAGATAGATAAAGATTATTTAACGCTGCATTCCGAATGAATAAGTTGTTCCCGGGATTAATATTAGTTTCCCTATTTTTGTCAATAGAATAAGCTAGTCGCCTATCACCAAAGCAAACTATTCATCACCCATCCATCCCCTTTATTTTACTACCAGGAAACTGGTCCCGTTATCTCCAGTCGGATCCACCATCCCAAATGGAAAAGGAGCTGTACTAAGGTCCAGACCGGGTGGTTATCCCCCAATGTTGTTGCAGCGATTTTCGAGGCATCAACATTTCTGGCACTAGAAGGAGGGCCATCCGCTATGAATTGTGAGTAAGCCAACACCTACAAACCATTCAAAGAGTAATTCACCCTCCACCTCTCCTCGGACATCTCGTTCACATTCTGAATCTCCAGTATCCAGACGAGACGAAGAAAAATCAACCACAACTGCTCAATTACATCATACTTCAGAACACTTAAGTCCGGAGTCCCCTGAAGTTCAATCCATCATCCATAAACTTCAAGGCTTCTCAATTTCCCCTCCTAGATCTGAAATATCACAAGGCAGTCAGACTTCGCAATTTCGCTTACCCCCTCACCTTACCAGACTCCAAAGCGAAAAGCTAGGTATTGAACCACCCTAGTTTCCTTTACCCGAAAGGAAAAGGATCAAAAAGACCACTGAAGGCTCTGGTAGAGAAACCTTTTCTCCATCATCTTCCATTTCATCATCACCTGTGCAAAGTCAAACACCCACTTCACCAGTGCATATCGTTGTTCACCAAGGGACTTCATCTCAAACATCACAATCTTTTCAATTTGTACTTCCACCTCCCCCTCAAGTACCTAGAACACCACAAGCAATCGTTGGTAATCCTTAAATGGCCCAAAGACCATGGAGAAGTCCTGCTGTAGTCACCATGACTGCACCTTTACATCCTTTACCCGACTACCCCAAAAAATGGTTACCCAAGTTTAATCCAGATGCTGGAACTTCGGCAAAAGAACATATAAATAATTTTATGCTGTCAGCCAATCTAAACGGAGTGACTGAAGAAGATGTGGTAGTAAGATAGTTTCCCTATTCACTGCAAGGATCTGCACGGTCTTGGTATTTTTCCTTGCACTCTGGATCCGTCACAAGTTGGAATATCTTCCAGGAACAATTTCTCACCAAATACGACGATGACAGATCCTTAGCTACACTTGTCCATGACCTTTCCAATTTAAGGATCGAGTCAAGAGAACCCATTAAGGAGTTCATCTCTAGATTCAATAAACTCTTGAACAAAATCCCCACTGGTGATAAGCTAAGCGAACAAGTTAGAAGCGAATGGTATATCACTGCTTTGCCTTCAAACATAGCCATATTTGTCGATAGGGCTAAAGAACCTACATTGGCTGAAAACATGAGGGAAGCACTCGCTGTGGAAAAGAGTGTAGTCACCCTAGAAAAGAAAACTGCCTTGGAAGAAAGAAAATCTAAAAAAGTGTCCTTTAAATATGACTCTAAGAAAAAGATTACTAAGGATCCATATGACATGGAGGGCTTTCAAAAAGTCCTTAAAACCATGTCGAACGAAATGGTTGAAATCAAGAAACAAGTATCAGAATCATCAACGAAGAAACCATATAGGAATTTCAAGAAACCCGAGTCCAAACCTCCAAATGTTATATCATATGCAGACTCGGATCCTGAGGAAGAAGAAGAGGAAGAAACAGTTACACCATCTGAAGAAGAAGAAGAGGAAGAAGTTGAATGTCACGGGATGTGGGACTTTATACTCCCTAATTCCGATACTGACGCTGAGCAAGAAGCCTTTCCTGTCACTACAAGGAGTAAAGGTACTCTTGAACCTGTTCAAGCTAATCCAAAGAAAAGGAGTGATGGAGCCAATATTGTAAAGGAAAATGTACCCGCTAGAAAGCCAGTTGTGTCAGTATCTAACAATCAGCCATCATCCTCCACTACACCTTCGTCATCTAAGACATTGGTAGTTTCTGATTCGATAGATTATAGCATTGTCGATGACATGAAGAAAAATAAAGAAAACATCACCATGTTTGAACTTAGTAAATTAAAACATCAACAAAAATTACTACTCAAAGAACTTAACGATGTTCCTTCTTCACCTCTTCCCACCACTAAAGCTGCAAGTGACTCAGGACAACCCCCTGCTGGTAGAGTTGAGGCA